>SWBH01000082.1:0-22869 GCA_024195465.1 Aureobasidium sp. EXF-8845 | reverse complement strand
CCCCCAAATCATAAGCGCCACTTGGCTATCGTCCCTCCATCTCGCAAAACATCAAGACTGTACAAGGGAGAAACATGTATTGGATACATTCGGTTATCTTCTCGCCCGATGGCAGGCTAGTAGCTTCTACATCACAACGACGAGACGGTCAAGCTATGGAACGTAGCAGCGGGAACACTTCAGCGCACGCTCACAAGTCATAAAGCTGAGGTCTAGGGCAGTGTCTGGTTAAAGCGACTATTATGTTCCCCTTCACTATTTTCATATCACGTGTGTTCTTCAACCGAGAAACCTGGCAATATTTGTGCTATATCTGTGCTCACCTCCATGATTGATTGATTGATTGATTGATTGATTCAATTGATCAGGCTACTTGGTTCTACGGCAAACCTGTTAGCCGTCTCCTACTAGTTTTACCTTCTTTGTCACTTTCCGTCCTTGTTCCATTCTAGCTTCCCCTTGCTCAGCTTCTTTTGGCTGCCACGTAAACCTGCCCGTCTCGCAAAGGAAGCGAAGAACCGCCTTTACCGCTGTAAGGTCCGCTTTCCATTTTGCCTTTGGCCCGTCGACTGGTTGCCCAGTTTTCGGATCTTCCCAAGGGTTCTACCCTCCGAGTACGTAAGATAGGTTCCTCCACCTATGTCCTATTACCTCTATGGCAGCCTGCCGGTCTTCTTGGAGGAGAGGGCATTCGTAAATCCCGTGAGTGATGGTTTCTCGTATAGCTCTATATTCGCATCCCGCCGTATCAGACATTTTCATCCGATATAGATCACTACGTAACCGGGAGTGTCCTGTTCGGCACTAGGATAGGATCGAAGCTTCTGCGGCTGTCAGTAAGTTATACACGGCCGTTATGTGTGGGCTGGGAAGGGCCCCATCTAGCTGCCATATATATACCCCTACATGTTGTGTGCCTAGTGGTCTCCAAGTCCCAACTTCCTTCCAGATATTGTCGAGTTGTGATTGGGATGTTTTCTTAGTCACCCTTAGGACCATATTGTCTGTAGGTTCCGCAAAGCGTTGCTGGTATCTCTGCGACTTCGAGATATCGTGGTTAGGTGGGTTAGGGAAGTTAAGGGGGTTAGGGAAGTTAGGGGAGTTAGGGAGGTTATAGAGAGACTCCTCCTCGATGGCCTCCTTTGCCAGTCTGTCCGCCCTCTCATTCCCCTCCATGCCTCTATGGGCAGGTACCCACTGCAGAAGTACCGACCCTCCCTCCTGGTCCCAGAGAGCCTCAATATGCTTACGAATGTATCGTACCACATACTGTCCGTACGGATTTGTTCCCTCCACGATGTAGCGTATGGCTCGCTTGCTATCAGTTGCTGTGATTGTCGCCCTTGGGATTGGCCTCCTCTGGGCTTGGTATGATAGGGCCGCTTCGATGGCGATGAGTTCTGCGACCGTCGAGTCGCCTACTGACCATCCAGGTAGTTTTCTCTAGGTGATGGTTTCCCAACTCTTTCCTTGAACTACAGCGATGCCGCCCTCCCCGTTCTTGCATACCGCATCCGTGTACAACGTTCGCTTCTCCTCCCAGGGTCCTTGAGACCGTAGTCGCCGGAGGACTCCCTCTTCTTCGTCGTCTAAGCCCTCCGTCGAGCACCCTAGGATGCCCTCCGTCCACGGTTCCTGAAGGACAGGCTCAACTGTTTCCATTAGGCTGTCGGCTGTAAAGCCTATGGATGGGCCGAATTTCTTCGCTGTGACGGCTCGTGGGGAAGGAAATCTTTTTCCTTGGGTGTGTAGTCTTGTCAGACATTCAAACAGAGGGTTCGTGTTCGGGACCGTGAGACTCCTGACTAGGTGATTTGCTACCTTCCTCTGTAGCCGAGCGACTGTGCTCTCGTTACCCGCCTCGGCTTGAGCCACCGTAAGGGCGGTAGCCCTGAAGGAGAGTATTATTGCCTGGGCTCCAATGCGCTGCACCTTTTCCATGTTGCGGAACAGCGAAAGGGTGCCCCATTTCCCTGGACCGTACCACGCAGAGGCACAGTAATCCATGCTCGGGGTGACTGTAGCGTTGTAAAGCTGTCTGACTTGCTTCGGCCGGACTCCGCGCAGGCGTTTGATAGCAAGACACTGCCTCGTAGCTTTGGCCGTCATCCTCGCCACGTGCTGGTGGAACTTTATCTTGCTATCGAGGGTGATCCCGAGCAGCTTGATATGCTCGCTCGGTGCAATGTCTTGTCCCTGGAACTGTAGGTCTGGTCCGTTTTGTTCGCCTCCTTTAGGTCTTCTCGTGAAGTGGACAAGGCCTGTCTTCGAAGGTTCGAAGGTTGCTCCACTCTCACGCGCCCATCTCTCGGCCTTTGGGATGATTGACGACTGGAGAGCCTGAATGTTCTGGTCCACGCTGTCGAAGCCGCACTTGGGTCTCCTGCCGCCTCATCTTCGCCTACTACCCTCGCAGCAATCGAGAACATCGTAGGGAACCGTCTAGACCGCTACGTCGCAGAATGTCTCGACGGCCTGATGAGATCTGCATTCAGATCCCTAACCCAGCGGCATCTTCCCAGTATCGTCGAAGCTCAACTTCCCCTGGCTGCGGATGTCATCCTTAATGGTGCCATCGAATCCTACCGCGACCAATCTTACGAGGAATGTAAGGTCAACGAAGCGAGTCTGCTGGAAATTGTGGATGACGGACGGGTGCGGCTGCGTGAGGCAGCTGATGAGTGTGAAATGGAGGTCAAAGAGTCGATCGAAGAACAGATAAGCAGACTCGAGGATCAGAGTGCGAAGGTAGATGCTGAGGTCAAGGGTCAGCTCGCGGAGCTGGTCTACTGGTCCGGTACACTTGCGAGCGAGGTCCCTAAAACAAAAGGCAACACAAGTCAAGAGGTAAGATCTAGATCCGTCTGAAGTCTGCTGTCTATGGGGTTACATTGTTTGGGGTACTGACTTTTGAGCGGTCCTTTCCCGCCAAAACTGTCAACCGAGTCCTGTCGCAGATTTCTCTTCCAGTCATGGACACTCAGCAGCTCGGTGGATGCCAACTGTGCGGTCTGTAGTGTCTCGCTTTGACTCGTGCCCTCCACTTCGTTAGGAGATGTTCTCAGCAAGACAACAGCCGAGATGTAACGACTGGCGAGATGTAACTATATAGTTGGCAACAGGACTGTTGACGACAGCATGTCTGCAATCGGTCGCTTATCAGCCCCATGGGACCGGTCGCTAACGAGGGTGAGTATGATAGTAGCAAGATAGTATATCTTCCGTACCATCGATCAAGTATCCTCGCCGTTCAAATTCACTTGCATCCTCCTGCACGAATACCTCTATGAGTCAGCGATGGGCTAGACTTTAGGACGAATCATTAAAGTTCGAATCTTAGATGACATATAATAACAATCTGTACGCTAGCTAAGCGCTCGGAGCGCAAAGCCGGGTCACATCCTGCTTGCAGTCGCTAGTAGAGCGACGCATTGATCACACAGATGTCACATGACATTCGCGAGCGTCAAAATCACCGCTTCAGTCACACCTCTTTCTAGCATGTTTAACATCTTGCACAATAGATTTTGAAACATGGTGTACCCAGCAGTTCCTTCCATTGAAGACATCATCTCATCGCAGAGCGTACTGAGCGCTCCAGATGCTTCTTCCAGAGTCGTCAGAGTCGACGAGATTTTCGCTGTCAAGTTTGGTGGTACCACCTCTTCGACGGAAGCAGCCACCCTGGAATATCTGTCAGAACAAAGCGACATCCCGGTCCCCAAATTCTACACTTCCTTCTCGGACCCTCGAACAGATACATACTTCATTGTCATGCAATATATCGAGGGCATCACGCTCGAAGAAGCACTCCCAACGTTGACCACCGAAGAAAAAGTCGACCTTGTGATGCAGATCCGAGAGATATTGCAGGATTTGCGATCTCTGAAGTCTCCCGATTACCTCGGATCCGTAAACCACCTGCCTTATGAAGATGGCGTCTTCTACGACACCGAGACATTACATCCAATATCCGGTCCTTTCTCTACTGAGGATGAATTTTATGCTGCCATTATACAACGGTTTGAGAGAACTGAGCCTGCACCATTTATTCAGCTTATACGCGACCTCTCCAAGAGGATGCCTCGTCATGAAACAGTCTTCACGCACGGGGATCTGCAACCAAAGAACATCCTACTTCAAAAGGCGCAGGAGGATGATGGAGCGCGAAAGTACAAAGTGATCCTTATAGACTGGGAGATTTCAGGCTGGTATCCCGCGTACTGGGAGTTTTGCAACGCGACGATCGCGGGAAGATTCAAGCCCGAGTGGCTCAACATGATACAAGAATTATTCCCTGCATCCACGTTTGCTTATGAGTTCCTTTACATGCAGTTCATAAGGCAGCTGATATTCTATTAGAGTCCCGTTTAATGGCTCAATCAGCGGTTTGAATATGGAAAAGTTGTTTTTCCGCTCCCAGATGTGCACAATAGTGAAGCCTTCGATGTCGTGCTGGTGTCCACTATTTGCCTTTGTCACTTAAATCGCTGATTCAGTGCAGTACTGTTGTAACGCCTGGTCACACGGCATTTACCCATGACTTTTATACCAGGAACGACAAAGAGTGACGCTGCATTGACCTCAAAAAGTTCTGGAAATCCCCCTACACTGCTTCGAGTGGTAGAGTGAGAGGCGTGGCGGAATTTTCGAGGACTACCTTGCATCGAGCAAATTAGTCAGAGACTATCGCGTGACAAAATCACACTACCAGGTACTAGAAATACTACTATTGGCGAGCGGTATCGTCGATCAGTGAATAAGCGCCGAGGCTTGGATTCAAGCCGTTCGGAGATCAAAAGCACTCTTTTTGACGAGGGACATTGCCAGTCACTGCATAAGCGCTGAGGCTGGGATTAAAGCCGTCCGTACACAACCTCTGACTTTCTCCCGGTGGGAAGTTTGTCTATTGTTAGGAATATGGCTTGGATTGGACCTTGTCAACTACTCAAAAAGCTTGAGCATAAATGGACCCTTCCCTCTCCAGCCATCGAACTCAAACTCGACCTTCTTCACAAACAACCCTCACCATCCCGTCCTGATGTCCTTCTCAGTTTATACCGTCGAATACCTTGGCAAACCTAACCATATCGCGATTTTTGTTGAGAATGGCTCAAATGGTAGTGGCACCTTATACCATGTGGTCGGCACCGTCCTCCAAGGGATGACGTTCGAGAAGAAGAACAACACCCCTGACCAGTCTGCCACATATGTAAAAGGATCTAAGACACTCATCGGACATGTCAAATCAGACCAGATGGGCCAGTTTGAGATAGTCTGCAGATCGATCCCCGTCCCTGGTGCACAGATGACCCTGGGCGGCAAACTTAAGGATCCATCAAAGCCTCTGCGTCGTTGTGGCGACTGGGTCAACGAAGCAACATACAAGCTGATTGCGGAAGGGCTTGTCAAATGTGAGTTCGATGCTTGCCTAGAAAGGAGTCATGGATCTAATTTCTCGTCTCGTGCAGGAAAGTCGGAGAAAACTGTGATTACTTTCCACATACTCGTTTTGCTGGATGAAAGAGGTATATAAGCGAGAAACAAAAGGATGTTTGGAAGAGAGATACATATCGTCCGACTGCCTATCGCTGGTCATCGTCTGCGGGACTAATCACGAAAGATGAATAAAATGTTTCGGGTTTGTATGTTTGAACCTGGGTGTGCTAAGTTTGATGTCGACTGAGGTGCATCGTAGTGAGAAGTTCATATATTTTCTTGTAGTCAGACAAATCGTCAAACCAGAGTTTATTACTTATGTGGTTTGCCAACTTCGTGCTGCTTCCAATCACTTAACTAGTGTACAGACAGTACTTTGCAGAGACTCGTAGAGTGATCAACAAGCCTTTCCCAACCCCGACCAAGGCTGTGTGATCAACATGCATGGGATAGAAACAAGTTACACAGGTAAGCTGCAGCTCGATCCAGAATCAGACGAATTCTGCAGAGATATCTAGGGGCATTTGCTCTGCCACAAAAGTTGATACATTTCGACAATGTTGATTGGCTCAAAGGGGCCATGGGGGTGATTCCTTAGTAAAGAAGGATCCGCATCCATGCTGCAACAGCGAGCTCATGCAGGTAGTTCAAGGAAGGTCACCAGGATCCACTGAATACGTGATCACGTATCTCCCCTTGTATCACATGCCTGATTCTGTTCAACCGGACCATGGATCATAGTCGGTTTCTGGGCGTGGCCAGCCCAGATCCTCGGCGATATCTGACCAGTGCAAGATATCTTCACGGTCAACAGATTTTGCCCCGAAAAAGTTTTCCGAACACTTCCCTTTGCGCTTTTTGAGCCTTGCTTGTCCTGGATTCTTCTGGGATCTTCCCGACTGTCGAAGATGCTTTGGTTGCGGATCAACCTCAATACGCTTCTTTTGAGCCCGCTGTTCCAGCTTCTGACGTCCTCGCAGGCAAAAAAGCAGGACTTCTCTGGCCGCGAAGGTATCCTCTAGACAGTCGTGGCCCTTTGAGCCATGAGTCTGTATATCACGATCTAACAATTCCGAGCACAGAGTCCGCAAGGCCCAGCAACGTTTGTTGTTCGCAGTGATGGCTTGTCTCGTTACGATTGCTGTGTCGACTGTGTGTTCATGCACCATAGATGAATCGCACTAGATGGTTAGAGATCTACCGGAACTGTCGGCGGGACATGTTAGTGCGCTTGACAGGAATCGGGCCTCGCTGGCTCCACAGCCAGGACGTGCGACTCGGCTGCCACGACGGTGCAGACCTGATAAGCCTAGCAGACAACGAGAAGAGGATATGGGTACTCTTGCAAGCTATCGACCAGGCTCTTGACCGTTGCGAGGAGACAATGCGATGCACTGGCAGACCGATTCCTTGCTGACTTGCTAGTTCGAAGTCTAATGAATTCTGCCCTCGTCCATTCACGTTTCTTAGCCGGAAAGCGAGCCGTCAACGGTGTCGGCGGTTGTGGAACAAGTCCATAGCCTTTGCTTTCAGACTCTACCACCTGCCAGCCGCTACGCGGGAATCAGCTTTTGGGATCGAGCTCTCAGGTGAGCAACCGGAGTGGCTTAGTGAAGTCTGGGCAGACCGATGCTGGAATTACGTAGAGTCTGAAGGCGGTCCCATCAACCATAGTAAGGACGACGAGGAAAGCTGTGACGCTAGCGACGATGAGGAGCGCGATGAGGGGGAGGATTTGCACCAAGAACAAGACGATGCAATCCTTGAGAGTAACGACGAGATAGAAGCACAGATGGACGGACTTGCTGACAAGATGGACGACGCCCGCAAGCGAAGGATGTTGCCATCTTCACATGTGGATCTGCCGAACGCCATGCGAGTGATCGAGTTGCATAAAAACTACGGTCTTATCGCATGCTTAGTTTCCCAAATTTGACGATGCATGAATTAACCGCTTATTATAACTCGCTTGGCTGTGTGAATCACGCATGATACTCTCGCACGTAGCCGCCTCACCGGACCGTAGGGTAGCTATCGCTTGACGACCTAGAGAGGGGGGAAGATCAATATTAATATGGATATCAGCATCGAGAACGCCATGAGGGTTTTTATCAATGAGTAGTCGACAGGAGTGGAAATGGTGAATGTGATATACTTGGTGAGGTTGTGGAAGAGACTGACCAGACTTGTCGCTGCAAAGTTGATAGCCGCAGATTACGAAGGCAGGCTCGCTGGCTCGCTCACTTTGTCCTCCCACACACCGTACCGCCACGAATAGCGTTACACCGTACACCACAATCAACACATCTGCCCAGCTGCAGTGTAATGAATCGTCTCTTCAGACGTCTTCGATTGACAAATATGGCGGTGGAATAGAAGACTCCAGATGGTTTAGCAGTGAATCAGTCGACGCAACGTGCGGCTGCGCCTAGTTCTGCTACCTCAAGGGCAATACATATTCCAAGGGCAGATCTATACAACGAACCCTGCTCAATGTGGACGATGGAAGCCCTCTCGAGAGCAGATTTGCCATCCGGTACAGAAAAGTCCAAGTTTTGAGCTGCTGTACTGCTCGAAGAATCTGAAGCGAACAAGTTAGAGAGGATCCATGTACTGGAGTGTGAATGGTGGAGCCCAGAAGTCTATGTTTACATGCTCGGCAGGATAGAATTTGAATTTTGCGGAATTGTAGTGTCAGATTTGCTATAGAGTGCGCCGTCTTCTCCAAAATTGCGTGCACAGGCACAAAAGACGATATCCCCTTGCTCAACCTAGTTCACTTTATTGAGCTCGAGTATGAGACGGCGGAAAGATTGGAAGGCTTCATGAAAATGCTTGGTAGACCATGAAGGCTGGGGACAACTACGAAGCTGCCAAAGAAGGCATTGCGCGGATGCGGAAAACGTGTTAAAACCAGGCGGAGATGGTATCTGACACAACTGTAAGGCATATACTGTTCTTCTGGCTTTTAAATCGCTCTGCGATACCGACTATATGATCTTCCAGTAAATGAATGACAGCAAATCGACAATACGAGATCCACTTCACAACGTTTTTTCCTAACGTATAGCACTCAAGACCACTGTGTCACATTGATCGTCCTCTCTCCTGACGCACTCTAATACCCAGATCGCTCCGCCTCTGTCGTTGACTTGCTAGCACACAAGCGCGACTCACAATACATACACACCCCGCCACATATTTCTTGTAATCCTCTTTAGAGCCGTCTTTGCACGAAAGCATCCGCTGTTCGGTTTGAGATAAGCCTAGCAGATTTACGAACGCGGTCAGTGAGACTTGTGGCTAGCGTATATAGCCAGGATATTATTCTTGGGAGTACGGCCGTGACGTTTCGTTCGTCGTATGGCAACGTCCTGAACCGCACTGTGACATCTTCTTTAGACTTTTGCTCTGCATAATGATGGAGTAGAGAACACGTGAGAGCGATGCGACGGTCGTCGAATGCTCGCGTCCTACTTTTGCTCACCCCCTGCCCGAGAGCCAAGAGACCTTCGAAGGAGAGGCAATGCACCTCTGGACATATCAACCATGCCTGGGTTATTTATTGCGTAAGGCGTGTCTCCAGACTCGGGTAATCGTCACCGCCCTCTGCAGATACAACGTGGATACTAGTGTGATGGACAGGATGTGGAGCAGTGTCAGGCAAGTCGCACAGACTGCTCGGCGGTACCATGCTGTGGAAAGACGTCTCATCTGCAACAGTCGATGAGACATAGGTGCCGTGCTGCATCAGGTCAAGTAAGTTGCGCTGTGTATATCACCAAAGCGAAGCGGACTGTTTGATGACAGGTGGCTAAGTGATGTAGGAGTGTTCACGTGGCTGCTCCCAGCGCCAGAGGTGGTAAGCCGTCTCTTGCACGGCGTAGCTGCGACAATGCTGGAGGGCGAGACCGCGCCCACTGGGCTGACAGCGCGACCGGATAGAAGACTCGACCATCGTGCGACCTGGATTGAAGCGCTAAGCTTGGCAGGGGCGGCGACCTTGGAGCCGTGGCTGGAATTTTCTGACAAAAGGTCAGCTGAGTAGTTAGGGGAAAGCGGAGATGCAGGTGGAGACGGCAAGGGTGAAGGCATCGGAGAAGGAATTCGATCATGGGTAAACACACCAGCCGAGAAGATTCCAGTGCGATTATAGTCGTTGTAAGCATCGCTAGTGATCGATGCTTGGTCTCGCTCATCCGGTAAATGCGGCAAACCAAGGCTACTTGCGGAAGGTACAAGAGGAGAAGCACATACTGCATATTCTGGTGGAGGAGATGAAGCAGGAAGGCATGCATAACATTGATCGGCGATGTCGGTAGTCTTTCGCTTTGCGGACAACTTGGTGCATGGCAGAATTTTATCGTGAGACACTTTCTCTTGCCTGTCACTCCCTTCTTCTTTCGGGTTTCAGCCTTGCTAAGCCCATAGATCAACAGCTGCTTTGCGACGGCCAGGGTAGAAAGCTCAGTATTGGATATTTGGAGTGACAACAGGTAGGGTGTCTTGTTGCAACTTCTCCTAGACGTGCTCGACAGCTTGTTAGAAGGTTAGGTCATGGTTGGTGAAGAGGCAGAATTTCGTGACTTCGGAAAGTGACTTGAGCCGGTCTAGCAGATTCACAGACTGTCGCGATTGCTTTGACTGACACCCGGTGACTGACTCCTCGAGCATGATCACGAAACTCTTGGTATCGACGTCAACCTCGATTCTTGAGACCCTGCAAGTGGCTGATTCATGATCACTTGGAGAATCAAGGAACGGCTCGAGCACAGGGTTCTTGACCAACTCATGATATGCGACATTGGTATAATGAATAGTGAGCCACTCCACCGGGACGACCATGAACATGAGGCGGCCTTTGCGAGGAGTTTATCTGCGGGTATGTCGTTCCGGATTTACATTGAGACGAATGGTGAAGGTCACGAGAAGCTCACGTGTATCCACTCGGAATCCAATCCAAAGCACAAGAACATCGTTTTACCATTGTAACTCGACAGTAAGCCAAGATGTTTGAGTTCTTGTGTGACCTCTTTCTCAAATTGAGCAACGACAGATCAAGACGAAAAAGATCCATTAGATGGGTTTGTCGAGGGATGTCTTGCCAAAGCCCCTCTGCATGTTAGGCAAGGCAGCCATGGCAATAAGCAGATTTTTTCTCTTAGATAGCGGCACAAACGAGTCCTTGCGGAATATGTTGATTTCTTGGAGACGAATTGTTTGTTGGATGGTACGAGTACGAGACAGTGCAGGAGACGAGGTGCAACACAGGCAAAGATGGCAATGGGAAAGTCGAACTAGATTATTGAACGCCAAGCTAGATATAGCAACATGGCCGTCAGCGTCTTTGAGCGACTCAAAAAATCTCTGACATACCCTTGCCCGCACGCTGCATAGACAACGTGCGGAACCCACCCTCCCGGGCTTTATTAAGCCAAGAAGAGCAGCCTTGGCTCTTGAAACGAGGAAAGACGAAGGGAAGACAATAAAGGTGACGACAACGTGAGATGCTCGCCGACTATACCCGTGACCGCTGTCAGAGTGCGGGGAAGGCGCTGACGCCAGAACGAAAAGCCAAACAGAAAGTGCAACTAACAGATAAACAAACATGCAACAACACGACAAGACTTGCTTGCCTTCTTCGTAACTCTCAACTCTCGTGGCAGCCGACGACCATGACATGAAGACCGAATGGATTGAATCTTGGATGAACCAGGTCGTTCAGCAACAGCACTCAAGAGCGAAACCGAAACGCCTGCTCGACTACGACGACGACAACGACGACGGTATTGCGCCCAATTCTAAGCGACCCAGACACCATTATCTGACGCCTGAAAGTGACAACCAGGAAGAGCATGAACAAACACGGCAGCGAGAAGACATCCGGGAGAAGGAGCAGGAGCAAGAGTTGGAACACACTCAATCGCCAACGACTGTGGCCAGGAAGGCGACTAGGACGGCCTGCATGGCAGATATGGAAGCTGTGAACTATGCGAATGCAGAACAGACACCGCGCGCCCCTCGACTGATGAATCTCAACATCTTGTCAACTGCTGCCTCTCCGGTCTCGTCAGCGTCCACAACCAGGACAAGTGACAGCGGCGCCACCAAGCGGAGTTACTGGTCCAACCGTAGCTCTCCTAGCAAGCGCGCTGTCCTGAGTAGTCTCATCCAACCCATCACTTTTCCCGTCCTCGTCAAGGATGCTGTCCCTCCCAATGCAGCTGCCAGTGTTAGACGACTCTATGATCGCCTGCGACAACTCGAACGCTCTCAGGGTATCTTTCCTGCTGTGGAGAAGGTGAGAAGATTTGTAAAGAATCAGACGAGTCGATTGAATGATACCCTTGTCAGGATCTCTTCGAGCGCGAGGGCATTGTCGACCCTGACATCGATCTTCCCTACGTATACTTCGACAACACCCACTACCGTGCGACCTTGGGCGGCGTCCCTTCGCTAGCAGACGCTGACAAGCTGGTCAAGCGAGTGAGGCAATTCCGCGAACTGGGTGAGTCCGAAGCCGCCTGGAACGGCTACATCGATACCACGCTTTTTCTACTTGCCGAGGCCGCTTCAGTTCATCAGGGCCGCACGACCAGCACGAACATGTAATCATCCCTTCCGATTCGACTAGCCTTCTGGTTCGAGCTGACGCCCCTATAGCACAACCGCCCGCATCGGACCCTCAAGCCTGATCCCTCGGACACAAGACAATGTGCAAATCAAAGGGAAGATGGTGAATTTTGCTCTCGTCTTGGAAGACAATGATGCACTGAAAGCAGGCGCTGCTCGCTTGCCAACCAATGCAGACAAAGGAGTCTTTGCGTTCAACCATACCACCCATCCGCCTCTGCTTCGTCGACCCATTGCCGCCAGTATCGAGACCAAACGTCAAGGCGAGCACTTTCAAGATGCTCTTGACCAACTCGGTGTTTGGACTTCTGCCCACTTTGCCCGTCTCACCGAACATTTGACTGCCGCTGGCCGGTCACACGTCCGTCCGCCGATATTGCCTTGTCTTGTCGCTCAGGGCTCCGACTGGAAATTCATACTTGCGGAGAAGACACTTGCTGGAGAAGTGGTGAGTTCTCGGCGCCCACTTCATCATCTGCACAGTAAAAAGGCTGACAAATGCTGATCCAGAAAATCTGGAGCAAGCTCGATTTCGGCGATGTTGCAACTCATCGTGGTGTCTATACCACCATCTCGATACTTTCGCTGCTGATGGATTGGGCGGAGACGCAGTATCGACCCTGGTTCGAAGAGAACATCTGTAATTCCGCACTGCCATCTGGATGAGAGTTTTACAACGATACAATATCTGCAGCAACCTCGACTCCGGACAGGTCACTAGCTAGCCGGACAGTGATGATTGACCAAGACATCTATGGTTGGAGTACCCACATCTGAGATCTGCTTGTCTAAGGACAAACCCGGAGCTCTCGCTGCACCGTTTTACTTTATTTCTCGAATAGAGAAGAATTCTCATTGGCGACGATAGCCTTGTTCACGGTGTTCTAAGAACATGACCGTAAGTGGCGGAGAACCTTGACAAAGAACAGCTTAAGAGGTCCTCAAGTAAGAGCGGTGTAAAAGGTTCTATAGTCTGACCCCCCACTTCCGCGGACAGATTTTTCACATCGAGAACCCGTCTCAAAGAACACGATCCCTATTCAACGCAGCCGGAGTACCTCTCCCTGACTGCAGTCTCGGCCATCGCCCGCAGCTTCAGTTCCACTGCAATCGTCTTGATTTTCTCCTTCCTCCTAACTCGCGGCTGCTCTTCTTGGAACGACTATACCAAAAACATTGCGATCCAGTCAGTATTCACTATTTGAAGTAGTCGGGTAGATCAGAGATGGTCGTTGATCTTAAACCCTGCTCACATCTAAGGTGTCGTGACATTTCCCGTCCACAGCAAAAGTCGACAAGCGCATGGACATTGGGCGGGGAATAATACACTTTGTAGGCTTAGTGGGTCTCATCGCCTGGTAGAATTGTTTAGAGTAATCAATTCAATCGATTCAATCGGTACAGTTCCTTGCACTTGTGACGTGTAACGTACCTGGTCCCTCGTGATCACTGTTGGCAATAATCTTACACGGTAATGACAACGATCGGATGGATCAGATGTTTTGTGAATCATCAAGGTATAGCATGATGCCCAGGGTCAGGGTGAATTCTTTTCATTTATTGTTGAGAATACCAAGTATCAGAAGATGAAACCCCTTTCTTGTCTTGCTCAAATTATTTCCCACGTTCATACACCTCGAACACCAAGAAGCTTGAGAAGACCAAGCTGGACCAAACCAAACCTTGACAGGATGATCAGAGTCTGTCATGTCGAGTTTTATGTAGAGTGTAACCAACACCTATCATGAGGGGAGGAGTCCTTAATCAGATCTTGATACTGACAACCAAGTTAGAATAGTCGTTCATGATTTTCGCTCATGATTTTCCAGAAACCACACTTACCTCCAGGGGTGAAGCTCTTCTCCGTATTGAATGTTCTCGATCCACGTCTTGATTCTTCTCGCAATTGCGCCCGTCTCTTGACCGTCTGAGAGGCCGCAATCCAATACACGATCCCGATACTTGATCCCCCGGATAGTACTGACCACGGTCGCCGTATTAGACCCGAACACCTCTAAGCATCTCTCCGCCGTGCATGCTTCTTGTAGCTCCCTCATAGATATCTTTTTCTCGGAGATGGTCCAGCCTTCAGGGCGTAAGCGTTCGCGGGCATCGTTGATCGACTACCAAACATTCTCTCTCTGTAGGTGCGTAAATATCGGAAGATCTGTAAATAGAGGCTATGACACCGTATCCCTTGCTTGTAGACTTGAGACAGCCCGTTCAATCTCGGCCATATCTAGAGACTTTCCATCAGGTGACGGAATTTACTGCGATCCAGTGAATCTCGAGGTCGGATCCGGTCTAGTTCGAGATCCGCTGAGACGCATCTCAGATCCATTCAGTGTCGACCCTGAATGTAATTCAATTTGAGGTGACTCACTCGAACGCGTAATCAAAACTTGACTTTGATGAAACAATTTTAGATGGGCCTGATACCACAGGATAGTTTTTGTGTTCAGTTGACTGTCGAGATTTGCGTCCTATCAATCTATCTCAAATGGAACTAGGATGGCCAGCTCTCCTCAATCTCCTTTCGTTCTTCGTCTGTGTCCGTCGTTTCCATCATATGTTGCCTCACATGTTCTGCCTTGGCTTTGACTTTGGCTTGTTCGTACAGCTCAGATGACAACCAGCCATCCATGATCGGGGTGAAGCAGTCACGCAGCGTTCTCATCTGTGTATCGCCTTCATGCTGGTTATCGTTGATTGCAAGATATCAAGTGATCTCCTCCTTCGTGTAGTTGATAGAAGGGATTTCTCTTGTGTGAGAGGGCCTGGCAATAAGCCAACATGTGAAGAGCTCGACGATCTAAGCTTCAAGAGGTGTGTTGTCTCCATCTCATGGTCTTGCAGGTATATATAACGACTTATTCGCCAAAATAAGATGCGGCATTCTCATTGCTTTGGAGTGGATCTTGTTGTGAAGTTTGTTGTATCTGTCATTCGCGGTAAATCTTTAGTGCAGAGCTTTACTCGCTCCCTTCCAAATCATCGAAGTTCTCCGGCGGTTGGGGAGCCCGTAAGTTTTCGGGGTCTCTATCGCCCGAAAGTGTTTAGAAATCTTGGCTTACAAGAACAATGGCAGCATAGAGATATGCTGCAGTCCGACCGATCAAGCCAGTTCTTTCTCCAGAGTCAGAGACGAAGATATTGCTAGATGAGAAGTCCGGGTGATGAGTAGTCAGTGTGGTCAATATGGCCCCCCTGGAACGAGCAGCGAAACGAGATCCAGGTAATCACGTTGAACCTACATTGGTCCCTCTAGGCTGACCTCTCGATGACTATAGAAGGCTCTGTTTTGTGGTTCGCGAGGATGCCGAGGACCGGCAAATTTCTAGAGCAAGTCTCCATGATTATGTTAGACTTACAGCCATATTCCAGATGCGGAATCAAAGAACGAATAATTCACATTACTCTTGTCGGGGATACGCAGATGCATTAGTAGCTTTAACTTCTCTCGTGCTATTGACAATGTACGCCGGCCGGAAATAACAGTTTCCGGTGAGTAGTGTCCCAGGGAAAAGAGAGGTAAGACCAAAATTTCGGTCGGTGTTGCATGACTTCTGATGGACATAGACCGTAATGATTGAATGTGTCCCGCGCCACGCAACTCTCAATCTGCGCAGCTTAAGTGCTTAGGCAATCTGATTCTAGCGATCTTAGTGTGAACGAGCTCCAGAAGCCATGTCAAGGCGATGAACTCGACTGGCGACGAAGGAACGGTTGGCCGCTTACGGCAGCTGTTTGTTTGGAGCTGGCAATGGCGGTGGACGACGCCATATTGCCCTTTGCGAAAGTACTCGGACTGAGCGACTCTGGCCTTATGCGCTCGTTTCGACATGACAATCAGTCTGGAGTGCGTAACGAGTACTAAAGCCACATTCACCGCAAGCTCGCCCTCGGCAAAGCAAGGAGAGACGGGAGTGAGCGCACGGCCATTATCACAGGCGGCTGCGGCAAGCTCGGTCGACATTCGTCGCCCCCCTGGCATTAGTGACGATGGTAAGTCGGGTCACAGCAGCACTTACCGCCCTGTCAGGGTTGATCTGAGGTACATGTGAGCTATGTTGGAGACGTTCTTGACAGCTGTGAGTCAATCTCGCCGCATCGTCGGGACCGCATTGAATGACACAACTTAGAACATGGCGTCCAGCGGCATCGATTCCATCGTCCACTTGCCTGCCAGCCCTTCTTCCGGCTAGGGCAACAGCCCGAGACAGTCCTACACCAACACCATGAGCACATAAAACGTTCTCCAAGCTTGCCGCAAGCTCAAAATTCAGGGCGTCGTTCTTGCAGTCTCTGAAACACTCATCGCCATCCCTTTCGACTCTCACGCGCCAAAGTCACTACCGATCACAGAAGAGCATAATAGAAGATCCGAGTTAGCGTACTTGTTATCGAGATTAGTCATACTGTCAAAGGGGTACAAGATTCTCAAGCCGTGGCTGGACGACCTAATAAAGTGTTACTAGAACTGGTGGAGTTACGTTCAGCGAAGCGAAGCAGGTGTGTGTTGTAGTGTGTAACAAAGAAACTGTTAGAATAGATAGTCGAGTTGAAGGCAGGACTTCCTAGTGAAGACCTGCCTACCTATATCTCTAAACGGATAATATGTGTATGCACATTGCTCACATTTCGGGGACTAAGCTCATTTGCTCCCGCAATGAGGGAGTGAGGATCTGCTTCACAACTCACGTACAAAGCGGATGTCCCATGGAATCGGATGGATATCGGCTTCATGCCATGCTATGCCATTCCACCACTCCTAGCTAAAAGTTCATTTTATGCCATTTAACATCCGCTCTGCTTACGAACCAAGAAGGTGAGTCGTGACCACGACCCTGCCCGTGTCGCTTGCGGGCTTACTCGCTTGGCGGATGAGATTCATCACGCAGCCATCCTGCTCGCTGTCTTGCTGGACAGGGATCCCTTGTCCAATGGGTGACCATTAACAGCAATCATCCCTGCCCATAGTCTTGGCGGTTGAGGGCCCCTGGTCTAATGGCTGATCGTAACCGAGTTACTCCTCCGAAATGTTGGTATGGTGTCTGGCAAGACTAAGCTTCGTGGGTAGAAAATGCTTACCGGTCTGGACCAGAAGCTTATACGAGTAAGCGCCTAGACCGATCTAACCATCTAAACCGAACGCGGTGTACAGGCTGAAGGGTTGGCCTTAGGGACAGCGATGTCGGCGCTGATCTCTTCAAGGTCTTCTCCACAGTCTACACCACCCTGCTAGCCGTCAACATCTATCGATGCATCAACTCGGCTGTGTACTTACAAATACATAAGCATATGTATGGTCTGCGTTCTGTTCCTTGCGGGCTTCGCACGCTCGGCACGTAATGCGGGTGTTGCACCGGCAAGTAGAGCCCCTAACAACCCCACAATCTTGTTGAAGCATGTAATCTTAGCGCGTAGAATTAAGATGAAGGGTTTGGGAGTGAGGTCAACACACTGTGCGAGCTTAGAGCTTTCCGACCGTTAACAAATGATATGGCAATGCCGCTCGCAGGTGATCTCTAGGGTAGACGTCGGTCTCGGCGCATTATAGATTACATCTAATTGACATCAATGACCGATAACAGTGCCTTCGGACCCGATGTCAGGAAACAGAGCCGCGTAGTCGTCAAAAGTATAGTAATGAGAATGACTGCCGACAGGGTCCAGTCCGTTGGGCACCGACGTGCGCGTTGGCAAATTCAAGGAAAAAGACCGACAGATCAGAGGATGTTCGCACGCGGCGGCGTAAACTAACATTTGTGTAAATCGATCGTTGTCTACACCGTATGTGTTGTCATTATCGCATACCATTCTCAAGGGCCTGTGGATCAAGCAAGTTCTATGGTCATCTCTAATGAACCCGATCTTCCTCCAAAGACCGACACAGCGCTGCTTTTAGAACGATATGCTTGGTGGGGACTTGTATCAACCATGAATCCTGGTAAATGGCGGGATACATAGATAGCATCGCTATCAGGGAGCCGAGCTGACCACGGTCCGAAAAGACCTCGGCTTGCTGCTGCCGCCAACTCTACACGGTCTGCAGCCTGCAGAGCTGCTCTTCGCCCACATCGAAGATAGATAACAACGATAATTGTCTTGGACCGAACGAGGCGTCCACAATGATGCGACTTTCGCATGGAAGGATAGGAAACGTGTAGGCTATGTTATGTCATGGGCGACTTATTCAATCATTGGATTACGGTCCACTCTGTCACACAAGCAGTCTGACCTCGCGCGCTTTCGATTCAAGGGAAGGTCGAGGGGACCGGCGTGGATAGCGCTCGGCATAGATGAAGCTCGGAAGGAGCCATCTCCTGCCAAGAGTTGCGCCCTGGGAATCCTAGCTCGAAGCTGCTGTATAATTTTTAAAATTAGAGCACATCGAAGGCGTCTTGCAGCATGCGAAAGCAGTAAGAGCATGTCGCCTTCGCTAATTCCGGCGATCCCGAAGGACTTTGCTAGCACATCCGGCATTCAGGCCTGCCAAGATCGAGAGAGGATATTATCAACGGTCTAGACGCGGTCCCGAACCGAAATTCAAGCCACACATGCAGCGACTACCGTGACTAAGATCTGTGTTCCTGTACGCTAAGAAGCCTCTCGATGGATGATCGTTCGAAATCGCTTTGCGGCCATGATTCAAGGCTTGGCGTTCGCCATGTTGTGGAGCTGAATTTTGCAAGTGACGGACAGTGTAGGGGTCGACTTCGATCCGTTCACACATGGGACGAGGCCAATTAGTCTCTCTTACGCTTCTGATGAATGGTATAGAAAGCATTCAGTGTGGCTCCTCGAAAATATCACTATCGCTGCCCTCCGTTATTTCTGCTTCAGACTATATCCTATGAGATTGACAGTAAACAGCTGCGATTCAAGCAAGATACTGCTAGATTACCCCGCTTATTCGGCTTCCACCTGTTAGCCCATACTGCGCCCGTAGGGCTCGTGGTCTTTTAACGGTCCAGATCATGAAAACCGTGGTTCGGCTTTGCACTTTCGATTTTTTTGCGAAGACCACTACTCGCAGTTCCATAATTTATCCTTAAGCGAATGGTGTCTTTTACCATCACATCATCGTTCTTAGCCCTGCAGCCGCGTTTTCGTAGGCTGGACTCCACTGCGCAGTGTCAAGTGTGATTCTGGATGGAGAGCGTCCCGA
Organism: Aureobasidium sp. EXF-8845; assembly: GCA_024195465.1. Taxonomy (NCBI): domain Eukaryota; kingdom Fungi; phylum Ascomycota; class Dothideomycetes; order Dothideales; family Saccotheciaceae; genus Aureobasidium; species Aureobasidium sp. EXF-8845. The sequence continues at coordinate 3,626 of SWBH01000082.1, read as the reverse complement.
ATAGTAGAACGCATCCACAATGAGAGATCGAGACGTCTTTTAACACGACTCATATTGCTTTGCCCGGCTCAGAGCACCTTAACATGTTGATGCGGAGAGTTATAAAGCCTGAGCAAGCGAACCATATCGATAGTTTCCTTCCTCAGAGACCAGTCGTTTGTTCCACATATTCTCTTCCCACGTACCTTTTCACACTCTCGTTCTTTGTTGCCAGCATCGCTCATCATGCGTTCTGTCATTCCTGTTCTCGCAACGCTCAGTGCCTTCACGAGTGCACAGTCGACTTCGATCGACATCGATGCTATCTCTGTCGCAACTCCCACCACGGTTTTTGCTCTCCCAGTAGTGTATGTGACGCAAGAGGGAGGTCCTACTGTCACAGCTACTACTTTAGGGTCAACTGCTATCGGTGTGTCTGACCCTTTGGCCACGGATGTTTTTGATTCTGCCGCCGATGCCTCTGCAGCAATCGTTTCTGCCATAGCATCTTCTATCGATCTCATCAAGCGCGACTCGACTTGCGTTCCTCAGCCCACTGGAATCAGCTACAATTCGAATCCCGACACTGCAGCAGCATTCGCATCTGACCAATACTATATGGATCAATCTCTTGGTGCCCAGCCTCCCTCCGGGTTCAGTCCATCTTTCAAGAATCTTACTGCATCCAATTCCGCCGATAACTATATGGGATATACTCTAATGTCCTCCTACGACGTTAGCGCCTGCGCTGGAGATTGTTCAGCAATCACTGGGTGCAACAGCATCAACATCTGTAAGTTATCTCCTCAACCAGAATGGCCATGTGACTAACTATTTCAGACTTCGAACGTGACCCTAGTCTCAATCCTGATGGTTCCGCCTGTCTTAATCCGAATAGCACAATTAACATCAAGTGTGTTTTCTGGGGAGGTGCTGTCACAGCTACCAATGCCAACAACTTCGGCCAATGGCGTGGTGACTTCCAAGTCTTGATTGCCGGCTCGAACGGTTACATCAACTCCACCTACGCTGCCAAGCTTGTTGGCGATTCAACTGCTTCCTCATCGAGCCTTACTGCCACAAGTACCTCTGTATCGAGCACCTTCACGACTGTCGTTGTGCCCGCTTCAACCACTTCGACCACGATTCTCTCATCAAGCACCACCTCCTCTTCCGGCTCCTCTTCTACCCTGAGTGCTTCCTTCTATATCACTATCGGTGATGGTCGATATGTCGCCGTTGGTGGCAGTCAAAGCGATGCTGTTAGCTATGTTAGTTCTGCTACCTCCGCCACCAAGTTCCAGCTCGACAAGAATACTGGTTACCTAGTCGAGGCATCTGGAACTATCAACTATGCTGCCAGTGTCTTCACAAGCAGCAGTAACGCCCAGAAAGTGTACTTCAATGCTGTAGGCCAGCCCAGCATAAAGTACCTCACTTGCAACAAGCAGACAGCAACCAGTTCGCTGCAATGTACTGCAGACACCAACAACAAGCTCCAGGTTGCTCAAACCTGCTCCACTGACAGCAGTAGCAGTCTGTGGTTCGCATCATCTGTTGATAAAGGCTGTAGCAGTGTCACGCTTACCTACATTCCCGCTTAAGAGGATAAAAAAAAGGTCACTCTGGACTTTGTTGCAACCACAGCCCTGATAGCGGATAGCAGAAGTGAGTCAATTGTCTAAATGGCGGAATTTATATATCTGCCAGATCACGCTTGCTCCTTCCACTACAGGTTTCGAAGATCAGAAATTTAGGAAATGCATCGCTATCCTGTATAAACTGAGACCAGACCAAAAGACCATATGGAAACGTGATTTAGTTCTGATGCCATGCCTTGCCAGTCTCCTCTACCCACTTCGCGTACTCATATGATCTCTCCTCGAGCAGTTTGATCTGCGACTCGTACTCAACATGAGTTCACACCGGATCCCACACTGCCAAAAGTTTCTTGCATGAGTCTCTGATCTCTACCCCAACCACTGGGATGACTTTGGCCTGTGTGAGTCTTGACGCGATCTTTCAAGGCTAACAGACCATCGTCATCGTTTCCACACATGCTGGCTGTACGCCCAATCGCGCGTGACCACATCTCAGCGATTTCATAACCTTCGTAGCGTCGCAAGGAGCCGATATTGACCTTCTTGCTAACCAAAAGCTCTGGTCTTAATGTAGCACTGAAAGCCGCAAGAGCGGTGTCCGACTCGAAGACGCGACCCACCCCCTCCTCACCAAGTAGCTGATCAAGTCAACCGTCCCTCAACATAGTATTCTTCGGTCTTAGGATCATGGTGTTGAGTATGGTCACAGCCATGTTTCGTCAGGCGCGCATCGCTTGGCTTTTGCACTCGAATTGCTAGAATCTGCTGCTATACACAGGGAGCTGAGGTCCTCGTGTTCTAATGCTGTTGTCTCGGTCCAATCTTGGATTGTCAAGTCGTCGTCGTCGTACATGGTCAGCCTCTACCATGAGCGGCTTGTGTTGTTAAGTTGATACGAAGCTGTCAAAATTAGTTAAACAATGTCGGTAGTTGCCGTCGCATGCCTTCCTAATCTCGCTCATCCTTAGTTTAGCCTTTCCCATCTTTGTGCGCGCATCTGCTCATTGAGTTGACAGTGGAAAAGGCCAGACCTCTGGAAGCTATTAACTTGCGCATAGCACTTTTAGTTAGTTCAAGCTTGGAACACAGGTCACGCAGCTCAGGCACGTCGGTTCTAGACAAGCAAATCATGGCAAAATTGCAAAGCACATTCCTGCTAAGTTCGTGGCAGATGAGAATTCATTGTATACCCAGAACAGCGCAGCTTCAAGAAGACCATCATTCATCCAGGTTTGCTACAGATGTTCTCCAAGATCTTCCAGTGTCCAACTTTGATACGATGAGTCATCGGAGCTTTAGTAGGGACTCCTTCCATTATGAGGTCCGATTTTGTGGTCTCGGCCAATGTTTGTAGTACGCTCGTCGTCGACTATCATCTTAGACCACCTTCCACCTTAACAGTTACCAATGATCTCTGCAGATGTCTGCTCAGTGCTGCAGCTAAGGCTATCATCGAAGACATGATCAATGCCTTGGGTATGACATGGGGCTTTACGTTCAGCAGTGCTCTCCATGGTTGGAGGGCTCCATGGAGTGGAGTAGTGTCACTTCACGGTCAAGGTCTGGAGTGGAGGAGAGGTCTCACTCCAATGGCATAGAGTGGAGTGAAGAGATTGGTAGCCACTCCATAGGACTCCATGGAGTTCCGAAAGGGGATGTCGCTAAGCCTAGTCGGGCATAGCTATGTCTCCTTTAGGAAGGCGGTGAGTTTCTGTTAGATCGGATATCTCCGGTCGTCTATTGTCGCAATCTCGAATGCTGCCACTTTCCCCCTTTAGACTCCTTCCTCTAAGACCATGTCAACTCAATCTACAATTTCGAACTGCCTACCTGATGCACGTACTCCCTCTATTCTAGATACCCCTACGCCTGCATTCCTCTACTCGGAATCATCCCAAGCTGTGCCCTCTACAGTCGATGACTCTAGAGTCGTCAGCAATGTAGCTAAACGCGGCAACAACCAGCCCTCTACTTTAGCCTACTACAGCGGCCTTACCTGGAGTAAGCTACATGGCTCTTTTGGTCCCACCGATGATGGCGTAGGTA
>SWBH01000081.1:0-23034 GCA_024195465.1 Aureobasidium sp. EXF-8845 | reverse complement strand
ATAGAGCAAAGGGTCCGGGTCAAAGTGATAATCCAAAACCTTAATTTTGTGTGGGGGTTCAAAGGGTTCGACTCCAACCCTCTGTCTTCTAATGTTAGCTCGGTGCTCAGAAAATCACTAGCATCGCTCGACACCTGCAACATAGTCGATAACATTTGTCAAGTCATGCATTTAGACAGCAACGCGATCAACACAAAGATCAATCTCCAGGGATGCGGTCTCTCTGTCTGACTTTCCATGTCGATCACACACAAAAACTTGGCCGGGTAGTCTGCAGTACACGCGTCAATCCCATCCTTGCGCTGCGGGATTGTGAAGTAAACAAACCAGTTGTGGTAAATGCCTACAGATAAAGGCTCGAAACAAAGCAGAATTGTCTTGAGCTCGGATCTTGAGGAGACAAATTCTATGTGAGCTTCTCATCTTCAAGATACTCGTATGACTAGCTTGAAACCACACCAATTTGTGCATCGAATCTTTCTCCCGCGATGCTTGAATGCCCAACTTATGACTTCCAGAAGCACTTATGCCAATGCCGATCAAGAAGCACGGAGTGTTCAGATTACTGATACCTCACGTAGAAGCATAGACTGGGGATTCACGTTGGGAAGAGAAAGAGGATCCTTTCATTCCGTGCTTGCTCCCAGCATGGCATAATCAGACTATTGTTTATGTGCTCGATTCTGTGATCTTCACTTCGTACACACCTGCCTTCCGGAACGGCTGGTTATATCATGTGTCAACCCTGCCTGATCTACCCGTAGTCATGATGGGTCACGTCACATGCACATCCCGAAAAGTGACACACATGTTTTTTCCCACTTCTCCAAGTGGAATGATGCACAATGTCTGACGAGTGTAGCTGTTATGTCCTGTGCTCCCCTCATGTAGACTTCTTTGCAACATCTCAGCCTCCTCAGCCTTCGTACCCTGCTACTCAACTAAGCCATATATGCAGAGTCCACTATCATATAACTAGATAATGACGCAAGCCTTGTATGTGAGACTGCTCTGATCTTCCAAGTGCCACTGGACTTGGTCCGTCCGATAGATCAGCGATCAATCGCTCAGTTGTTTATACATGTGTGATGGATTCAAAGTACGAGGAGTTAAGAGGCACTGACACAGATAGGAAAACAGAGGATGACACAGTCTCATATACTGACTGTGACAAAGAACAGTACATCTCGTGTAGGGCGTCCGGTTTTTGATTATGTCATCTTATATGCGAAAGGTTTGTGTTGATCAGATCGTTTTCAACATCGACAGTGTGAAGGATAGGAATGCATGCAGCGTCGGTTTCAATCTTTCCGGGGCCAGGAGGTAATACAAACCTTATAACAAGACGATTCAAGCTGATTAGCCATGATCCTATATCACGATCAGCCATATCTGTGAGGAAGCATTGTTCCAGAATTCTGGGTGTAGAGACTGGCGACTTGTCCTTGCGTCCTTTTGGAATCATATATTTAGCTAGGATTTGCCTAGAATGTATCCCGTGATTGGTCACACGACCCATGTCATGTAGGAGATTTAGCTAAAGTCTTCATTGATTAATACTTCCATAAGCAAGGGGTCTTATTTCCACAACTGTGTCTGTGAGACTCCCGAAGTAGGACATGGCACTCACCCAACCAACGCCATGACGACAGTGCCTTTGAGAGAGAAGAAGACGGGAGAAAATACTTATCACGGAATTTTCTACGGCTCTATCAATGCCAGGGCTCGTCTATAAAGATAGGCTCATGATAGGACAAGCTTTGACCGCATCACTAGCGTCACCAACGAATCCACTGTGTGAGGAAGGCTAACCATTCTGCGAGGCCTCAAATTCACAGGAGTCACCCACAGCAAACTGCTTGTATCTCAGAAAAGATTACAGAAAAGTTAGGCACTGGATAGGATAGAAAGCGATATATTATATTTGACTCTCACGTCTTGGAAGTTCAAAAAGCCCAAACCGACCACGTGATGAAGCACATTAGACACCTAGGAATGGGATTCGTCGTATGCGACATCAATAATGTTAGAAGCCATATCGGTACGCTTACCATGAGGAGTCGGAAGTGGACAGCTAAGATTTTGCTGTCGTAATCCTTACAAGTCCGCTCTAACAGTAGATTTGCCGTCTTCATCAGTCGTGATGGAGTGACGTTCGACCTTCTGCCTTCATGATGACTAAGTTCGTCGAGTTCAATACCAACGGGGGGGTCGGATTTGGGGATCATGCTAGGGGTTTCTGATGATCCATGAATCGTCGTCCAACGGTCTCGATTCACTTGTGGTGGGCTTCCGTGGTCACGGGTCCATGCTTGTTTGAGAGCTTGTCGATATTGGACGCGAGGCTTTACGATATTTGCACTCCTTGCGCTCCTTGCGCTCCTCGCACTCTTCGCAATCACGAGACGAGGCGCTTTGACATTGATGTTGACATCACGGTACTGTCTAATTCTCGGGTCTTGGCTACACTCTCTGAGTGGATCTTGATCTAGGACTTCTGCCGTTCCCAAGAGAGTTTCGTAGGTCGAGCCCGAATAAAGATCTTGATCACGCTTGAGGCTGGAAGCCGATGGTAGCAAGTCATGGATAGACCGCTCATCGCGTTGTTTCTCGAAGGTCCTCTCAAGAAGAAGAGCTCGGCCTCTACCCCATTGATCGATCTTCTGACGAGGTCGCTTTCGAAGGGGGAACAAGACAGAGGATATACCTCATGATTGTACCATCTGAGCCCCTAGCGATCTCAAGGGATGTTCATGAGAGTAGACTGATGATGAGATGAGCTATGGCTGTCCTGGATCCGAGTTCTTACTAATTTTATCAATTTACCTTACAAAGTCAACAGCGCCAAAGCCGCTCTCAGAGTTCCAAGATCTAGACTTCCTCCCTCACGTACTGTGAGTATCTCTGCAATGGGTACAGATAAATCTAAGCACTAGTTCCATACACGAACCGCTTGATCGTCTCTAAACCCTTCCAAACAATGATAGACCCACGCCAGCCAAGTTGAGAGGGCCATCAGATATGTTAGAACATTACTTTGCGATCGCCAAGCAAATATTATGCCGAGCGTAATCAATGCACCTATCACATCAGGTCGATACTTTCGATACAGGAACCGTTGTTGGAAAGCCGAGCTTTTGCTGTTATTTTTGTTGTTTATCCATCCTTCTAGATAGTTCCATGTCTTCACAAATGTGTTTGATGAGATTACATGGGACCCTCGCTTTGTATCCGGATTGGCTGTCTTGGCTTTGGAGTCACTAGGAGTGTCGGACCTGGATCTCCCTGGACTCAAAGTAGGATTTTTCGATTGCGATCCAACAGAAGCGCTCTTGCGTAGGTCATGCTTCTCAACTTTGCTTTGTCGAGCATTAAGTGTCTGTCTGCTGTCTCCAATCATTTGAAGGTCCGCTACACCGTTGATCCTTACATTTCGAGACTGCGTGATCTCCGGTCCTCGATGGGACTCTTTCAGAAGGCTCTGATCAAGATTGACTGATGGTCCCGTGGAATTTTTGTCAGACATGTTCGGAGGGAGCCTCATACCGGTTACTGAATGAGGAGTCGACAACTGACCCTTGGCAATGGAGTCTATACGATGCATCCCAGTCTCGAATTCCGTAGTTCGCATATCCTCAGTATATTCATGTGCTTCCAGTTTCCTTGACATTTCCCTAGACCCACTAGGTACTTCGAAGAGTCCAGAAATACAATTACCGAGATGTGTCGGAGTTTGGACCCATTTCTTTTCATGCTTGGGCTGATCGTGTTTCGTGGGCGTTTTCTTATAGGATCCTGGTCGTTCCGGAAATCTTCTAGGGTCCGCTCTCGTAGGTGAGAGATCAGGCCCGTCGACCTCGTCGGCCAAAGCTCTGATCGGCCGCGGCTGTTTAATAAAGCTGCGAGGTATAGACTCTTCGTTTATCTGGTACTCGTCCGACCAACTCTCTTGAGAGAAGATTTATACTGCCTACATTTACCTGTTGTAGATTGGTCGCCTTCCGTTGTTTGGCGACCTTGACGAATCGAAGCGTCAGCTTGGTAATGCCGAAATCAAGGTTCATATCATAGCTTACCTCTCCAGATATATCCTTCAATGTCTCCTCCTGCTTCTGTAAAACACCCTTCTGGTTGTTCTGTTCTTCGATGATCTCATCGAGTCTTGGTCGGATAAGACCCACACACTCACACTTGACAGGAAAACCATGTACTGATTCCCTCTCGATACATTGACCGCTACTCCCTGTGCTTTTGAGTGATCTCCTGATCTCGACCAGATTTTGTGATCCAGAAAATGCTGCGGGAGTTTGACTCGATTCACGGTCTCTCTCATCTCTACAAGCCTTTACTATCTTGTCAGCTTCAGTCGTCAGAGCCTGCTGCTGCGTGTCTAGTTCAGCTTTCTGCAAGGTCGATCTCCCGAGTACGCCGCATATATCAGGTGATTTGCCATCTTCTCTCGAGCCATTAGCAGTTGAATGCAACCTTGAATTTGGTTCTTGGACTCCTGAAGATCCGAGACTTGACCTATCACTCATGGACGAAGATATTACAGTCTTATGGCTCGCAGCATGATCCCCACCACTCGTTACACCTTTGCCTTGATCAAAATTGTTAGGTAGCGGAGCGACTTGGTTTCCCTGCTCGTGGTATTCCACCTGCACATCGGAATTTGATACTTCAGATACTGAACCCATCATGCGATCCTGACCTGATTGAACTGCAGGTAGTCGCCATCTGTAATGGATGTGACTCGATATATATACGCCCTCGTTGGTCAGATGAGAAACGCGTTCACCGTTAGACTATCATACAGTGACATAATATATGACTTGATCAGAAATTAACATCTGAGAATAGCTCATTTATCCCAATTTAGAACTCTCTTCACGCGATCGCTGCGTCACAAGTGATCAATGTCCGACAATACTATGATCTCACCTCCAAGGTCGAACGAAGAGGTGACGCTCAATGCAGAACGTGATGGTCCTTAGCACGAGAAACATAGTGGACATACTGTCATGAGTCTCTATCTAGTCGTAAGACACATACCGATTGAGCAAAGACTTAAGATAATATACTGGACCGAGCGACTCATCGACGTCTATATGCGTCGTGTTGGATGATGTGATCGTGGTCATGGCAAGGGAGTAGCAAGGATAGACCATAACTATCTTGAGACTTATCTCTCTACACAGTGTCAAGATATTACACATTCACTTCTATCGTAAGCACTGAATGTATTGTACGAAATGCTGTCGTAGGAGGGTGGATTCCTCTACTCCACATCGGAAATTGACGAGTGCTGCGATGATCATACTCATATATATCTTCCACATCAGAAGACAATGATGGCCTACAGGTGAATGAGCATCTAGTGACCGATTACGTGCCGCGCATCCAGCGACACAACTTAAATTGGACCTATCTGCTTCCCGAGTCTGTGAAAATAGATACCTTGGCTCTAATCATGGATTGCAAGTCTAAAAGCTGGTCTGATTCCGCGTCAAGTAGCGGCCCTGGATCTGGATATGGAAGCTATGCAGAGGACGAGTATGACGAGGTTCAAGAGCTGGAGTGTAACCAGCTACAAATCTCGACCAATGGGACAAAATGGAGCTGTTGTGAAGACTGGCACCAAGTCATGGAAACCAACAAGAGCTTTTTCCAGGGCAGAGTTGTCTCGACCCACATGGGAGCTAGATACAACCCAGATCACAAACGCAACAAGGATCTGATCTCGCTTCTGGACGTAGTTTATGTGGTCTCCTACAAAGCCTCTCAGGAATTCCGGTTTTCTCACCCAGCCTCTATGCATGAGGTAAGATGGATGGAAGCTTGTTGCTTTATGCTTCCGGGCAGTGACCCCATACTTCAAGGGTTGATATATGCCCTGCTCGATGATGAACAACTGTTCACTAGTGTCGTGCTCACAAATTACCGCGATCTTCGCAGCAGCTTAAGGGTCAGCCCCTAAAGCTATCCCGGGGAATTCAAATCAAGATGGTTGGCGAGTTTGAGCGACTCCAAATCGTGGGACATCCCCAAACCACTCACCGCGAGCAAAATTTATACCGATCTCTATCGGGTGGCTCAAGACGTGAAAGCATTCGATTGCAAGGCCATGTCTGATGCAGAACCAGCGATTTTCTGGGTTCGAACACGAGATTACGAAACAGATATCCTTAAATGCCTACTGTCGATCATCTCGAAAGAAATTGAGAGGTGTGATCCGATGCTCAAGCGGTTTGAAGTGTCTGGAGAATTGTGCATTGTAGACACATTCTGAGCGATAAAAGAGATTCCAAGGCGTAATTTCATATCTGTGTCAAACGGTTTCACATTGAACAAGGTGAATTAAACATTGTCAGCCAGTTCCCAGAAGATAGTTCTGCCAAATATAGCTAGATATGATCACAACAGGCGGTGTTAGCGGATTCTCTTCCCTGGTACCATAATAAGGCGATCCAAATATTGCTCCTATCGTAACTAGTGACTGCACACGTCATATATCAGTCAGATATCACGAATATCCCTACATGTCGCGGCTAACAATGAATTTTGTAATGGATGTCGCAACTTGGCACATCTCAGTCCCCATGTGTCCGAAAGGAAGATCTAAATACAACATCTCAGACATGGTTTCGGGTCTAAAAGCCCCATCTCTCTATGTCTCATACGGAAAACGATAGTGATACCGACAGTCAAACCTCATGTGAGCTTGAGGTCAATACTCGATGGTTGCTTCAGTTGGTAGCCAACAGCTTTACACGATTGTAATGCAAAGAGGCGATGCCGATCACGTAGTAGGCTCTTCATATGATCTCAATTGCGATATCCGAGTTCAGGACATAAGATCTAGATCGAGTCTGGAGGACCTTGATCTGTGGACCCCATTCGCGACAGAAAGTCCTGAAGAGATACGCTCTGAACTTTACAAAAAGTGGGAGGATGTACGTGGCTTTAGTTCTGATGCTTTGGTATCCTGTGATCCAGTGCTGTTCGGAGTGACGACACGTGAATCCGAAACAGACGTCCTTGATCTTCTCTCTGAGATCGTAGAGGGAGAAGTTAGTAGGCACTCTTTCGATTATGTGGCTCAGAGGTATAGGTTGGTCTGAAAGTAATGTAAACAGATATCCACAGGGTTAAGAGCGTAAATACAGCTTGGTCTAAAATCTGGTGCGAAGCAAGGGTTTGCGAAATAGGCAAAGTGTTCAAACAACCAGAGAATCAATCGATGTGACCTGCTCGCAACCAAGCTTCACGATCCTGCCTTTTAGTATGCTGCTATGAGCCTCGGAAGCAGAAAAGACGTTGATGATTTTTATCTGCCCTATGGTCATGTACCTCGTCTGCCTCGTGCTCATAGCCACCTTCCCTTTCAGTCTTGACACTCTCTATGCTCACCCTCACGACTACATGAACTTTGCAAGTCTTTACAAAAGGTTGAATACGAGTCTAAGCGGGAGACAACTGCGTACACACCGTCACAGATCCCGCGTCCATCTTTCTTCTTGAAGAGATCCTCACGATAATCTGGCCAACCAGTCTCATCTCCTTGCTTGCTTGGGATCGTCCATTCGACATCTTGGGTAGTTCCAGATCTCAATACGATCTTTCCATCGGCGGCTTCGCGCGGAAGATGAAACTTTTGCCAAACCTTCCTCAAGAAGCTGATTTCATCCATGGCGACATCAAGACTGATGTATCTAAGGGTATTGCAGCAATGTCCTGACCCCTCAAACCATATGAGTACATGAGAAGTCTTATCAAGCTTATTCTCCTTGATAGGAGGATGGGTGTTCATTGTGTGCTTGTATACAGCATCGTTCGTTAGCTTGAGCACTGCAGCAGAAACTCCAGTGGTGATCGTGGTCCCGATATCTGCCCTTTTCCTCTCGCACAAGCTCGTCGGTTTCGGAGTATGGTTCACTTGCATTGAGCTGCATGTAGTCGACCCGAATTGGAGGTTCCTATATCTGCTTAGCGAGCGATCGGTTTAGCATAATCGTTTGACTCACTCTGCGTTCTCACGTGTGGATCCAGGTCAAGATGTAGATCCATTCAGTTTCCCGGCCGGACTCGTTAAGTGGAACGAGGTGGAACGAGGGGAGCTGTTCATCTCCAGCTTCTGATATCAATCTGGGTGAGCATAGTGATGGAGGTGCAGAACAGTGAATTGGATACAGCAACCGATCGAGTGGGCGAAGAAGTGTATAAAGCGTACAACTAGATAAGTGGTCGGAGAACCACTCTTGTAGGTATGCCACATTGATAAATCTTGCATGGCGACTTCGCTTACCTAGACTAAGACGGCTCAACATCTGCATCTCCATCTTCACGTGGCACACTACGTGTCGATCATATTGCCACAAGCCCATCGATCCCCTTATCCCCTGGACTTTCCGCATGGTCTGCCAGGTGTTGCAATATAGTTCTCGAGACCTTCAGACGCATGTTCAAGTCACGCGCTCAGAATCGTAAGAGACCCCTCAGAAGAACGAAAACATGACATACGCCATCTGCTATGGTAACTCATTGCGTATCCGAGGCCGTCGGACGAAGACGGAATTTTCTCAAGAAAGCGTCCCGTTTGCGTGGACGATGCTCCGTTTGCTCGACCTGAGACATCAGCTTAGGTGTTGTTGATGACAAAGATAGAAGGGTCGTATCATGTGAGAGCCGAGCACTGGAGTACTCGAAGAAACCAGGCTTATAATCAGCCAACTCGACAACAGAGGCAGGCTCTCTAGGCAACATTCGCGGTGCGCTTAAGCGTTGAGCTTAGTCGACGGCAGACGTGTGCTCGGGTCCGAGTGCCTTCTCCTTCCCTGCTAGTGCTCGCTTGTACATCGCTTCTGCTTCTGCGAGCCTATCTTGGCCACGGTAGAGAACGCCTAGGTTGTTGACTATCATGAGTGTATCCGTGTGCTCTGCTCCGAGTGCTTTCTCGTACCCAGCTAGTGCTCGCTTGTACATCTGCCCTGCCTCTGCAAGCTTGCCCTGAGCCTTGTAGAGAATACCAAGGTTGTTGACTGTTCTGAGTGTGGACGTGTGCTCGGGTCCGAGTGCTTTCTCCTTCCCTGCTAGTGCTCGCTTGTACATCGCTTCTGCTTCTGCGTGCCTGCCCTGGTCAAGGTAGAGATTGCCTAGGTTGTGGACTGTGTCGAGTGAGAACGTGTGCTCGGGCCCGAGTGCCTTCTCCTTCCCTGCTAGTGATCGTTCGTACAACTCTTCTGCTTCCTTGTATCGGTCTTGATCTGCGAACATGCCAGCCAGGTTCTCATATATCCATGTCTCATTGACGGCTGTCGCTGCTCTTGTCTTTGATCTCATGCCGTGAAGGATCGTCTGGCCGTGTGGCAGGAGTCTTCTTTGGAGAAGCCAGTACTCCTCTGTGCTCTCCGAGGGCACCATACCCTCCACTATGTACACTGCTAGCTTCCAGAAAGACTCTCTCTCAGCCTCACTTTCCCCTAGGTAACGGCACCAGGAGTGTAGAACGGAATGTATAGCGTAGCTAGCTGTCTCTGCTTTGCCCTCCACCAACGAGTACTTGATGAGCAACGACAGAGCGCGGTCAAATTTCAGCCTGTTTTGTGCCAACACTGTCAGCCAGCCGGCACAAAGATTTCTGCTCCAAGCTCCTTAGCACAAGCGATAAGCTCATACCAAAGATCGCCAGCATAGAGAAAACTCCAGAGTTGTAACAGGTTGCTGACTTCCTCGCTCTGGCTCTTCACTTGCTCGTAAGATATCTTCCAGGTCGTCAACACACTCCGTTGGGCATACTCTTGTAGCGGATACTCATCTTGTTGTTCCGTCATATCATTCCACATACTGTCGTAGTACTCCAGGTATTGAACGATGCTCACAGCTGTCTGGCCGATGTAGGCGGCCGCCTGTGTCAGAGCAAGAGGAAGTCCGCTTAGCCTCTCCAAGAGTGCATTGACGCTTCTCTCATCTTGTGCTATAGTCACCTGTTAATCTGACTGGAACCGCTTGACCAGTGTTGTATCGACGGGCTGTCATCATACCTAACATCGTATCCCCGCCTATGGCTTCCAGAATTGCTCGACCTTGGTCACGATCGACTTCAGTAATACGCAGGCTGTTTCGGGGCACCGTCAATGTCGATAGCCTGCTTGTGACAAGTACGTTACCATGGTCTACTGCTGGGAGATACTGCTTGACATCATAGGCCAAGGGATCTCTCACCTTGGTCTCGTGGTCGCGGTCAGCGTTATCAATAACAACAAGCCATTGTCGGTTTGACGGAAGTGATAGCCAATCCAGTACACCTTGCACTATCAATCGCTGATCAGGACCGGCTTCCTCCGCAGCATGGACGAGACCGAGCGGCACCTCGTCAGCAGGAAGTCTTGCAATAATATCGACAAAGGATCGTTGAAGAGCATCTTCGGACGATCCATCCAGCCAGAACACTGCACTATACTTATCTTGATATCGCCGCACGAATTCAATGCAAAGCTGCGTCTTGCCAATGCCACCAAGGCCGTGAACGACGAACATTTTGCGACGGGTGAGGTCGGATTTCTGAGGGAAAAAGTATTCCTCAAGTCTTTGCATGTCACTGACTCGTTGCACAAAGTGATCGATGGCAGGAACACCCTTCAGACTGAAAGGGATTGTATGTTTCTCTTGGATATTCGATGTTAGCGTTGGCGGACAGCACCCGTAGCGCAGGTGAAGAATTGTTATGAGGCATTAGGCATACTTGCAGGCCCGAGCTTCTCAATCTCCTGCGCACTCAAAACACCCAAAAGCTTTTTTGCATATGCTGCCGCCGTCGCCGCGGCATACGGCTGCCATCTATCGTTCTTATGCAAGTCCGAGTAGTCCGAAATGCCTCTAATCACCAGGCAAGGAAAGTCGTTCATCAAGCCTGCCGCCTCCATCTCAAAACACATAGCTTTGTCCGCTGCCGCTCTTCTGTCTCTTTCTTCTCCGTTCTTCATCACTAAGTCTCCCGACAAGATAGTGCCATAGAAGACGTGGGGAGTATTGTCATCGCGGTGGGCGCGCTGGACTGTCCGAAGAGTCAATACGCAGTGGTCACAGGTGTGGCGATCTCTAGGGTGAATCTCTCCCGGATCGAACAACCGGTCCTGCTGTGCTCCTTGGAAGCCGTATTTGGTCGCCATCCTGCGGTTTCCGCGGTTTTTCGCTATCGTCGTCAAGTACCGATGAAACTCGGGGTCCTTCCACTCATGCTTCGCTCGAAGCGTCGTGACTGCGCCTAGAAGGGCTTTTGGGGGCTTGTCCAGATGCCCCTTCCGACGGAAACCATCGGACTCCAACTTTCCCAGATCATACTGTATCACTCCTCCATGCGTGCTTTCCGGCATGCTCACGACCACGTCGCCAAGTCGGATAGTGGGAACCTGACTGGGTACACCTCCACCGATTCCGACCATCAGACCGAGCTTGATGGGGAAGCTGTACATCATGTGTACAGCGACTGTTGCGGCGGCCGCCTTGCCTTGATGGCCTTCAAGAAGGCAAGCAATGACCACGTTGTGCTTGCCAATCCTACCGAGGGTGTAACTGTTACGATCGCCGGACTTTTGCTCTAGAAGTTCGTGCTCTTCGTCGAGCATCACCTCCATAGCCGCTTTCTCCTCCATAAGAGCGCAAATGATGCCGATACCGTACGAAGCATGAGACAAGGTGGTGCTGCTCATGTTAGCGCTGTGCAAAAGGCTCCGTTAGCTCGGATAGAATAGATGTTTCGCGTGCCCGGAAGTCGTGGGTTGAAGGGTATTGAAAGCAATGACGGACTCTGTTGGAAGGGCTCGTGAGAAATCACCAACGCGACGAGAACCGGGCTCGGCATCTCCAGCCTGATTCTTTGAGGCCATCTGCGCGGTCACTAGTGCATCGAATGAGAATGCGCTCTAGATGTGGCAATGCATTTGGCGACAAGGATAAGCGACGTGCATGAGCACATGATTAGTGAGACGCCACAAGGCCATTCCTTCCTGTAGATGATAGGCATCGGCTGGTTGCAGACAGGCATCGAAGGAGGCATGTAACGTCTAGAGAGCTATCATGCCCTCGTCAATTCAACGTCGGAAAAGTTGTCTTGTCAACTTGTAAGGCAAGAAAAGCGAACAACGTTGATTTGAGGTGAGGCCGACGTCGTTCGTGTTTGACCTTCTCGGCCCCGCATTTTTGCTCTCACCCGTCGGCCAATCATAAAGTGATAGGCGATAGTCGGAATCAGCTGGGTGGGCTTCACCGACATACCCCGGACATCTGCGTCGAGAAGATTGCTGTCGAATTCTATCGAAACGACATCAGCAATGCGGAGTGTGGCACCTTTATGCTGGATAGCACTGATCATAGATATTGCTTCTACATAATGCAAGATCATAGATGCGAAAGCGCCGGTTCGGAAGCAGGAGTGAAGCTACGACTGGTGCAATAAGGACAGAGTCTTCGCCTTGCTCGTGATACTTGCATTGAGCCATGGTGTTTTGGATCTTGGAGCAATCTCTAGCAATATCTTGTATTTTCACTTTGTTATAGAGAAGTATCGTGGATCGTCAAAATTTGGTACTCACATCATTTGACAAAGCTCATCATTCATGTTAATATTGACCCGTTGCGCAGGCGACCCTGGCGATAATCTGATGGTATAAATTTGTGCCAGATTGTGTTCTATGGTTTGGGTGCGTGGTAAATAGTTCGATAATATCAGACAAACACGGTCTTTGGGGAGACCCATTCACTACATCTTGGCTGTACTGGCGCGATACCATACTCTGACATGGATTGGTGTGTATAGCGGTTCTCTACGATCGTCTGGGCGCCCTGTCAGAAAAGGCGCTGGTAGATGTCGATATCCAAAGAAATAACATGTACGAAATTTTTCTGAGGCGCACGAGTTACCTGACAAGTATCTTGTACGGTAACGGTTGTCTCTTTTCCCTGGGAGCCATTCTCTCGCTTCATCAGCTACGGGGTTCAAAGCGATGTCTGTCTGTTCCATCAATCCTAGCTTCAATGTGCAGACCGGCAATGTCAGTCACTGAGGTGGCAGTCTTGGTGTAGGAAGGCGCGAAGAATGTATGAGTCTCGTCCGACCAGCTCACGCCAAAGTTGACTTGTAGCCGGCGGACATGCGATGTGAGAGCAGGACCAGCTCCTTTGAACCAAGCTACGGTTCCGAGGCCAGACTGTCCTTCCCAATAGCCCAGATAGAGGAGGAAAGATGCGGAGGCGATGAACAGAGGCATGAATTCCGTTCTCACTTGCTTACAAGAATGCATCAAGCCTCCCCTCTCCCAGCAGGGAAACATCCAGGGATCAGTTAGATCGAAGCGCGTAATATCATTGTGGGATGGGTGTCTGGGTTCGCACGCCAGTCGATATATTCGGTTTCTGACCTCTGGTGGAAGCGTGAAGAAGGAGACACTTTGACGTTTCCAAGTCAGGAGAGAGCTGACAAAGGTGGACAGCAAGGGGTAGTAGCTGTAGTCCGGGTCGTAAGGAGTGTAGTCTGAGTCTGGCCCAGGGCCTGAAACAACTGAAGAACAATCTGAGTAGCTTGACATCCTGAGAGCGCAATCGAAGTAGTGATGGAGCACGCTGGATCAAATGGTGTTTGCTTGGCTGCTTCGCTTCGAGGGGACGTCAGCTCGGTGTGTTGTAGGTGGAGTCAACCGCCCAAGTGAGGCGGCCTCAAGAAGGCGGGAGTATTACCGAGCAGTAGAACTGGCTTGAGGGAAGGGCGCGAACGTGACGGCGATGATGAAGTGTTGGATTTGTTGTTTAGCGTCGCGAACGAACAGGGCAAATTCAACCATGATTGCTGCTTACTCTTCGCGCGAGGAGACACGCGTTCCAGGCTGTAGTCAGCCAAGATGCGCAGACAGCGAAGCCGCGCAACCCGTGATAGCGTCGACTCTTGCGACTGCCTAAAACGTGAGGTGCTTTGAGGCTGCAAGACTGCAGCGACTATGCTTCGCCGTTATTCCAGTCACTTTCCTTGCTCCATCGGCATGCATGTGCAACACAGACGAGGCTGTGCTCGGATTATATGTCCGATCAATCCGGACACTAAAGATGGTCTTAGCAGCCATCAGAAGAAATTCTGCCGAGATTGTGGCATATCAAGGGCCGATGACCCATCTTGTATGCACCTCAGGCAGGCTTGGAGTACCACCAAACAGGTCTGGTGATGCAGATCGTCTGTTGCCTTTGATTGACACTAAGAATGCCAGTCAACAATAGAGAAATTTCGTTCATGTATCCGGAACGCAGGCGAGTCAGAGAAAACGGGCTCTTCTAACGCTCCACTGCTTATTCACTTTGCTCATGTGCTTCACGTTGATGTTCTCGTTGGAGGTCCTCAAAAGGTCATGCTTCTTTACTGCTGATGTAAGGATGTGACCTATTGGCAGCGAGAGTCGCTAACGGGTTTTGCTGCTTCCTCCAGATCGATGGTTCTGAAATGATACGACAAAATGCACTACAGAATTGTCAGAGTAGATTGTGGTCGAGATCTCATTTCCTCACGAGCAATTTGGTTACGTCCAAAGCCTCTCAAGTTGATGCAGCAGTATTGGCTGCCTCCTCAGCACCCATGAACGTGTAGGGCACAGCATCCACTGTAGCTTATGTGACATCGAAAGACCTCCTTCAGAATCTGCCTACCAATGTGACGGTCGGCACAAGATTCGTATGCCTAGGATTCAGCAACAAGACTGAGTGCGCCAACTCTTCACCTACTATCAGCCTCTCCCACCTTGCAGATGTATGACTTGTGCGCTAACGAACATCATGCGGGTAGAACCAGGGGTTGTCTCAATGATGCTCAACTAATATGTGTTCGGAACAACGAATGCAAATGACGCTTGTGAAGTGTTTTGGAGTATGTGTATGCATGAAGTTGTATGGGAGAAGATCGGACAGACTGAAAACTCGTGTCGATGTATGAGCGAATTGACCAAACGTTACGGTGGACATGCAAGAATGCGGTTGAGGGAGAAAATATCAAATTCAGCCAGGATCACTTGCTGTAAACTGGGATCTGTAATCAGCTACATACCGACCAATCAAATCTTGGTGCGTGGAAGAACAATCTATCATGCAGAAAGACTTACGGCGTCGACATTATCAAGCAAACTTCGAGCCGTTACTCTGAGATATTACTTCTTGTATGTTCGGTACCCAGCTGCAAGATTATATCGTGTACCTCAAGAACGTTGTCTTGGGAGGCCAAGAATATTGACTGGGTCTCGGGGAAGGAGCAGCACACCACGACTGCCAATATGTCTCCACGGAGCCAGAAGACGAGCACTGTGTTCAAGTTTGATTCCTCGATCGCAGAAAAGTCTGGGCGATGCCCATTTACCTTGGACTCCTAATCATCTGCGGCTCCTTGAACGCTAGTTAGCAAGTTGTCTCTCTTGTGAGAGATTGTGCATGCGAACGTGAGTAAGCCGCTTACGTGAAAGAAACCTTGCAAAGTATATGGCCCCACGAGCAGTCAGGTGTCACGAATTTAGTCCATGACGTGCTCGAGTCTTGGGTTACCTGTGAGCCGTGACAACACAGATAGTATCTGCACAGCAACCTACGTTGGGCGAAGCCGAAGAGTAGAATCCGTGATGGAACCGATGGATATACGGACAAGGTGGAAACATCATTGGAGGGCAGCAGGAGCAGAGGTAACACGTGTCATAATGGATGTAGCCTAAGAGACGAGGAAATCGATCCGACGAGCATCCAATATAAGAGAAGCTCTTGGACATCTTCACAATCCACGAGACGGTTTCCACATGAGGAACAAGAGAAGGGCGATCAGGAACTTAGACGAGAGGGCGACCTGTCGGCACAAAACTCCTGCACCACCCCCTCGTACCCTCCATATGGACCTGCTTGCATTGCGTTGCCGTACTGTCCACCTGGATCATTAGTTTTTGCGCCTCTGTCTAGTAGCATCTGCACCACCTTCCTATGGCCGTTTTCTGAAGCTGCTTGCAGTGCATTTCCGAAGGGCCCACCTAGGGCGTTGACATCTGCGCCTTCGTCGAGTAGCGTCTAGACTGTCTTTTTGTGACCTCTAACTAAAGCTGCTTGCAGTGCACTGCCATAATGTCCACCCTTGGCGTTAACGTCTGCACCTCCGTTAAGCAGCACCTGCACGATTCTATCGTATCCTTTATATAAAGCTACGTGCAGTGCATAGCGGTACTGACCGCCCTCGGCGTTAACATCTGCGCCCCTTTCGAGAAGCGTCTAAACCACTTTCCTATGGCCTTACGCTAATGCTGCTTATAGTGCACTGCCGTACCATCCACCCTAAGCATTAGCATCTGCACCTCTATCGAGTAGCATCTGCACGATGTCGTTAAACCCTCTTACTAAAACGTCCTGCAGTGCATTACCGTACTTTTTATTACTAGCGTTAACATCTACGCCGCTGTTAAGCAGCATCCACATAATCTTTTTCTAGCCTCTAGCTAAGGCTACCTAGAGTGTGTTACCGTACTGTCCGCCCTAAGCATTGACATCCGCACTATTGTTAATTAGCATCTGTACGATCTTATCGTGCCTTGCATATGATGCTGCCTACATTGCGTCTCCGTAGTATCCACCCTAGACATTGACATCTACGCCTTCGTCGAGTAGCGTCTGCACGATCTTCTCGCGACCTTTATATGAAGCTGCTTGTAGTGCACTACTATAATGTCCACCCTTAGCGTTGACGTCTGCACCTCCGTTAAGCAGCACCTGCACGATTCTGTCGTATCCTTTATATGAAGCTGCGTGCAGTGCATAGCGGTACTGACCGCCCTCGGCGTTGACATCTGCGCCTGCGCCGAGTGATAAAGTGACACCTAAAACTAGTCCTGTCAAAGACGTGTAGTACAACGGAGCAGGCTTGTCCATCTTCCTTCTTTCATCGCCAAATAACCATGGACCATCTGGATCATAGAGATTATAGCATGTCAGGTAGGCAGTTTGGCTTTCGTTTAGAAATTTCAGAATCCTAGTTTGCAGTCCTTTGTGTATTGCATTGTCTGCTCCATCGCCTCCTTCATCGACTACGCTGGCGTGAATCGTCCAATATCGCGCACAGTATTGAGAGAACTTGAATCGTGCTCGTAGTTCGTCAAGCGGCAGGCTGTGATCTAAACTTGAAAGATAAGCAAGGCAAAGTGTCGCTATGCTCGCTCTTGCCGTACGATCTGCTAGGCAACTCGAGAAGGATAGTGTGATGCGATCAGATATCAAGTATTCCTTGACTGAGAAATGTGCCAATCGCAATTCTGTCACTGTTCTCCCACCACCGCTATCATCACCATCAATATCGGCAACTCCATCAATGTAGCTGACAAATGGTCGTTGTACAAGCGTCGCAAGGCTGGAGCATATCCTCAAAATATCTCTAGGTTCTGGCATGCGGTTGTCGGGATCGAAACTCGGCTTTGCATCTGGCTGCACTGCAATCGCGTCTACCATCTCTTCAAGTCGCAAAGGTCTCTGAGACCATATCAAGAGTCTCAGGATGGCCGTCGCGTCTCTTTTGTTGTTTTCAGGTATGCTTTGCAAGATCCGAGCGTATGTCTCATCCAGGGTGTCGGGTAGGTTTCCCAGCGCAATGCGCAGACTTGATTGGTCGTAACAGCTTCTCAGTGCCTCGATTTGACAAGCGGCCCAACGGAACCTGTTCGTCGCTTAGCATACTCTGCGTGTTCTGGACGCAACATGTTAACCCAGGTTTTACTTACATCCCACCAGCTTTCTTCATGAGTCTAGTTTCGATCTCTTTCTGCAAATCTGGTCGAGAACGCCATCTCTTGAGGTCGTCTCCGTTGCGTACTCTGTCTATGACGTATGTGCTGATGTCCTTGTTCACTTCATCCTGCTGAATCAGTATCCTCTCTTCAGCATGTGTCCAACTCTGGAAGGCTGACTCGATATCTTCCTCCCTTCTAGAGATTACCAGTAGCCGACAGCTGACGTGCGTACTTTGAATTAGCGTCTTCAACCAAGCAAGAAGTTCCTCTCTTGGCTTTGACTCGTCCAAGGCATCTAAGACGATACTTACACTACCCACCCCACTTAGCATGTCTTGAAGGACACTTTGCAGAGAGCTCGTAGATGGTTGTCGAATTCCTTCGTCGTGGGAAGTCCATATTTTCTCAAGAGACTGTCGACTTTCTGGCTGGAGTTGGTAGACCTGTTCGATGAGAGAGCGCAACAAGTCGTCAAGAGACTGTTTCTTCCCGTCATTAAAGTCGAAGTAGAAGTAAAGCAGTAAGTGACAGGTCGTATCCTGCTTGAGGTGTTCTATAATCGTGGAGCTAAGCACTGTCTTGCCACATCCTGGTATGCCGTGAAGCCATAAGAAGGACTCCGAACTCGCCTTCCATCTTTTGAATTCATCGCTCTCGAGAAACCAGTGGCCTGTGCCTTCGTGTCGTTGATGAAACGCTCTGTTGTAGTTGGTGGAGGGATCTGAGGGCGAAAGCCACTTGATGATCTTCACTCGTCGACCATCATCTCTCGCCGTGTGCAAAGTGGACTGTATTTTCCGATTGCCTTGGAGCGCGTCATCGATCTTACGTTCGACTAGAGCTTCGTTAGCACTGCCAGACTCGAAAATGTCACAGACGACCTTGACTGACTTACTCTCGCCAAGCAGCTGGTCGAGGCTAGGTGCTCTTCTGACCTCTTCGACATCCACAAAGCCAAGATACTCTTTTGCGAAGGCAGCCGCTGTTATCGCAGCATGTCTCTGCCACGCATCGTTCTTGTGTGAATCACCGTAGTCACAGATGCCTCTGATTACCAGACAAGGAAAAGCATTCATCAGTCCAGCGGCCTCCATCTCGAAACACAGGGGATCCACATTCTGCTTTCGTAACCAGCTGACAACTTCATCCCGATAGACAGCATCCTTGACTAGAGTGTTGCCGCAAGCAATCGTGCCGTAGTGAATTTGGAAGTCCTCACGCGGAGCACGACTGATCTGTCCGGTTTGATCGCAGTCTCTGCAGTTCTCGCCGCCAGTGTGACTGCAACAAGCTTTGAACAGCCTATCAGGTTCTTCGATCGGACGACTGTACTTTGGTGCAGCTCTCGGGTATTTCACTAATGCTCCGCTAATGATGCTCGGCATCTTCGAGTCTCGATAATCGTGCTTGGCTTGTAGAGCAGAGAGCGCGTTGAGGAGCGCCATGGGTGGGCTATTGAGCGACCCTTTTCGCTCAAACGAGCCCTTTGCCTTGACGAGATCGTACTGCACCACTCCTCCGTTGGTGCCATCAGGAATGCTCACCACCACATCGCCAAGACGAATGTCGCGCCTGACTGTGACAGTGCTGTCCACGTGGCATGTTTCTCCGGGAACGCCGGCTCCGATGCCTACGAGTAGGCCAACGCGAATGTGGGGGAGCGATGAACGCAGTCCTTGAGCCGTGATAGCTGTGGTTGTTGTCCCGTACTCTCCAGCCGGCAGAGAAGCAATCACAACGAGGTGTTCGCCAATCCGACCCCACGAGTATCTGTTAGGGTCGCCCGCATTCTTGGTGAAACTCTCTGGTCGCTCATATTCCTGGTCTAACATCATTTCCCCAGCCGCTCTCTCGTGTGGCAGGGCTGCAATCCAAGCGACGGTGTAGTCCTCGGAGCTCGTAGGCACAATCATCGAGGACATCCCCTGCTGCGATCTGATCAGCGCAACAAATTTATTGGGTCGGTTGGAAACAACAAGACGCCTGGAGTAACCGTGTTCTCCAATGCACGAGCGGGGAGCGTCTGATAAGGAACTTCTGTGTTGTGATGCGGTCGTGTCGGTGTGCCACGTCACCAACTGTATGTCCGCGGTCAGCTTCGCGCGTGGCGCCTGCATGATCCTCTAGGCAAAGAGTGTACTGGATGAATCGCACGAAATGGGTTGTTCTGATTCGACCAGATACTGGATGATGGTTCGCCCGCGTTGCGCCCATCTGGCACCAATGCGTAGGTCGACGCAGCTACAGTAATCAGGCGGCTTGCGGAGACTCGATTGAACGACTCAGCTGCAGTCTACTCAAGACATGCAGCCTCTTTCTCGCAGGTCTACTCCACGAGCTCTTTGTTCCTTACCTTCCTCCGCCGAGGGGGAAAAAGCGCTCATCCATAGCGCTTTTGTCGCCATGATCTGGGAACGATTGAGAGGGTAAGAGTGGTTTTCGCCATGTGCGAGTCAACGCAGCGTCGACGTTTCCACAGATCATTCATGGCAGCTGTGATAGAGTGTGGAGGAGTCCCGAGTCATCTTTGACGCCAAGACGGTCCTAAACTACTGTTGATGCTAGGACAACCCTGCTCCTTTTTGCACGTTTCGTTTTTGCCATACCGTTCGTCGGCGAACACAAGGGGGATGAAATAGCTCAACGGGGAGAGCGCCTGGTAATCCCTCTTGAAGTAGCTATGTATACACCCATTTCTATGACAATTAGGAGATCGTGGGTTCGAATCCTACAACCCCCAACTCTGCACGCTCATGTTAATGAACCTTGCCATGTGCTCGGGCAATGCCCCCTTCGCGGTGGTAGCGGCAGGATCCCTATGCTGTGATTGGTTTTCCCTGCTTTTCCTCATTGGGATTTTTACAGGGTCTTTCATCAATTACAGACGCCTACTAGTGTAGTTAGACGGAGGTGTACTACGTGAAGACTGGCTTAATCAGGCAATAAGATTGTCATTACTGAATTTAGCGATATATAACAAAATGACAAGGAGGGAAAATATGCTAGCGACAGCTTATACCCCTAGCGGGGTAAATAGCTTAAGAATTTCAATTAATTAATTAATTAATCGGCGTATATAAGTTAGGATGCACTTATACTAAAGTAGATCTCCCTAATTAATTTAACATAGTAAGCTAATAAACAGTCGAGAGCTAGTTATATAGAGACGTAGTCCTAACAATGTATACTCTAAAGTAGTAGTTACATTATAGCTAACTAGCGTCCGTAATTTGTCGTGTTTCCCCTAGCTCCGTTACGTCGAGGCTATATTATTTAGAGATCTAAGAATAATAAGTCTAAAAGTTTAGGTGTTTAGAGATCATTTATTATGCTACTTATCTATAGCGTTTAGAAACCTAGCTAGTATATAGTTATATCCACTTCCGCCCATATCCTTCGTACCGTTACTAGGTCTTATTTCTCTCCTCGAATACTTCGAATAGTTATAGATATGTTAAGAAACTATAGTCCTAACCTACTCTTATTGCTCTATAGAACAAGTATATGCCCTTAACCCTAGCTAGGTTAAGTCGATACTACGTTAGCTCTAACTACTCCTATAGTCGCTCTTACTATATAATCTAGAGCCCTATATAAGTAGTATCCTCTTCTACCTTCTCTATCTACTCGATACCGTCCCTATAGGCTACCTTATAAACGTTGTATAGCACATCTTCTATTATGCACTATCTTCGATGTTATAGCGTGTCTAAGAAGTCGCTTAAAGAGGTCTAGTAGTATTATTCGCTTTATAGATATCGATATACTACCTACTTGTCTTTAAGCTTTTATAGCGATTAGTCCTCTTTATAGTTGCTTATACTTTACAAGTCCCTTAGATCGCTTATAGCTCTAGCTTACTAAGCTAGTAAAAGTAGCACTATCGAGTACGTACGCTTTCTATCTCGCCCTACTTACCTTAACTCCTAAGTAAAGACGATTAACGACTCTAGCTCGTCTACGTTTATTATAAGCTAGACGTATAGATAGTCGAACCCTTCGGTAAGGGCGGTAGTAGTAACGATATAAGGCGTGTCTATAGTCTAGATCTATCGATTAAGTATCTTCTTTCTCTTTACTAGCGTTCTACTCCTTACCGTATACGTATTATAATCGAGTAAGTCCATAAGGTCTTCTACATTCTTACGCGTCTAAACGTATAAGATGATTTTATTACGAGCGTAGTCGAAGAGACCTAACTCTATCTATATATCTATAGCTTCGATCGTAGCCTACTTAATAAGGCTTCCTTTATAGGTGTTAGCTTTACGTACTATATAGAAGATGTTTAGTCAGTTGCTAGATGCTCTAATTACTATTAGCTAATGTAGGAAGTTCCTCTACTCGAACTCTACGTATATATATAGTAGGAGAGTAGCCGTTAGGTAGATAAACTAAGTTCTTAAGCTCTAGATCGCTATAAGCTCGGTTATACTAGATCGATACTTAGCTATAGTTATAGTTAGGTGGCACTTATTAACTACGATCCGATTAAGCTTCTACTCTCTTACTAGCCTATAAGCATACTTTATAAAGTCCTTTAACGAAGCGGCCTTAGCGCTAACTAGTACTAGTGCTACCTCCTAACTCTCGCCTAGCTACTACTTAAGGTAATCTATCTTTATCTCCTATACGCGTTATAGCATATCTATATAAAGTGTAATAAGTAGCACGATAAGTATTATTATCCTAGCGTTAGGTAGGGTATATAGAAGTATAAAAAGTAAGCTTTTTCTAGCTCCTATAGGAGGGATGGCTATAACCTACTTAGTCTAAGACATAATCTTAGTAAGAGCTTACTCTTACTTAGTAGATCTCTAGTCTACGTCCTTATTACTATATAACTTCTTTACGCCTCTAAGGAGAGCTTTAGTTAACTAAGGCTTATAAGGACAATAGATGCCTATAGCGACCCGCTTTATAAAGCGAGACTCTTACTCGAATCTACCGCGTTTCTTCTATTTAAGAATTATTTCTACGCCTAAGAAGTCCTACTATAACGTTAAAGCCTAGAGTCCTATACGTACCTTTCTATCCTATAGGTTGCTAAAGACTACTCCTATCTAGTTAGCGTATACTCGGTTAACTATCCTTATCTTATAGTTCCGCTATTCTATTATGCCTAGGATCGTTATATCTATTTTCTCTATATCTTTATCGCCTTCGTTAGGATCGAAGTATTTAATCTAGCTACTAAACTTTATCTTTATAATAGCTACTAAGATTTGTCTCTAGTTAGTAACGTAAAGGCGTAGCA
>SWBH01000080.1:0-23088 GCA_024195465.1 Aureobasidium sp. EXF-8845 | reverse complement strand
AACCGCAAGGCATCAACCATGTCCAACGTGGCCAAGACTCGCACTGTCTCCGAGGGTTCGCCTTCCAAGAACCGCACCCTCAGCATCTCCAGCCGTCGCTCTTCCAAGAACAGCATCAGAAGCTGGTTCAAGAGTGCCAACCCCGACACTGATGCCAATGTCCCTGCCATGCCTATCATGGACCGCAAGTTCTCTCAGTTCTCTATGTTCAGCAGCCACAACCCCGACTCCGACTCGGTTCACAGCCTGTCTCCCGCTGCTTCTCCTACTGCTTCTCGCCGTCCCAGCTACGTTCCTCGCAACGCTGCTTCCAGCTTCCTCCGCACCACTACTCCTCTCAGCACTGAGGAGAAGACTGAGGTCAGCCGTAGAGCAAGTGTCGCTGAGCAGCTTCCCACCGCCAACATCTCTTTGAAGCTCAAGTCCGCCCCTGTCCCCAACAGAGCCAACAAGCCCGCTCCTCTCCTCTTCACTTCTACCCCTGCCGACCACGGTATGCACAGCATGGAGGGTGCTTGCGACATTGACGACTCTGAACTTATCTCTCCTCGTGGCACCAACTTCGCTCTTGCATCTGCTCCTCACTCACCTGCCGACACAATCATGGAAGACCCTCTTGAGCATCAAGTCGATTCCGCCAAAGCCAGCCCTGAGCTCAATCCAACCAAGCACGAATCTACAGTCTCTGTCGTCGAGTTGACTTGTTAAGCTTGTTACATCTCCATCTAAAGATTTCCCTTTACTATCATCTACATCTTTGGAAGCATTATAGACTGGCAACATCTCATGGCGCGAAGGCTCACTGCTGGACTCCAGCCTTTCGACACAATATTAATCGAGAACTCGCATGCGAGTCGACCACCTCGATTCTCTTTCTACTATTTCCTTTTCTCATCATCCATTTCTTATGTTTCATCCTCATGGCAAGGCAAAAAAGAAGCCTTCGGGGATTTCCTTCATGAAAGTGGCGTTTAATTCTTTCTATCTTTTCTTTAATCATTTCTGTATATATACTAATATTATCAGAAACTCATTTCTACAAGCAATTTTCTGCTCTTGTCTATTCCACTGGTTGATTTCTCTGCCGTGTCCTGTGTCACTCATACATACTTTCCACAATCACTCGATCATCGTCATACGTTTACGCCCAAATCTCCTCCCTTTGCCAACGTTTGTACCGTTATGACTGATTCCCAGCTGAACGACATCCCTAACGTGTTTCGCGTCAAAAAGCCATAAAACAAGCCACGCAAACCTCCAACCCTAAGGAATATTTGTATTCTTTGACATACACTTTGCCTTGTCCTTGGACCGTTAGAAAACTGCACGTCAGCAGATCATTTTTGTTTTGTAGCTAAATTTTGTGTCTCTTGTTAGACACATTACTCGTATAAACACGCGGGCGCGTGCAAGACAACAGCCAAATCTCCTGTACCGGCGCAATGGCCCCTGGGATTACGCAACATTATGCCCCCATCATGGTGGTTATTGTCTACCGTCGCTACACATGTGTGATTAGAGACAGCGGGTCTAAGATAGTGTTGGTCGACGCTACCCCATGGAGATGGTGCATCGGGGAATGGAGGGGAAAGAGTGGAGATCCGTCTTTCTTGTGTGTGGATTTTTTGCCTTTGTATCTGTGTATCTTGTGGTCTAGATGAGAGAAGGGGGGAAGGTTTTCCTGACAGGTCCGGGGAATTTCTTGGGTACGTAGATGGATACTTGGATACAGTATCCTTGTTCCAAAGATCTCGTCGGTACATACAGTACGTACAAGATCTTGCGGCTGAGTACCTTGCAGGTGTATCGTCAAGACCAGACCTGTGCTAAGAATTATGTCCACATACTACACTTTCCTCTTTGCGATAACACAGTAAGAGAGAGTTAGTTCTAGAATATGCAAGTGACCCGACAACCAGGTAAACGAGTCCATGTATCAATGCTTGTTGGTGCTTCTCGCATGCTTCTGCAAAAACGTTTTTGGGTAAGCGCATTACAGTACAGTATCTAGGTGTGGCATCTTCTTTCGGCAGTGGCGATCTGGAGAGGCAATCTAGCCTGAGTCAAGGACTGTCAGTGCTGTATGCAGGATGCAAGATGCTGTATGGAAGATGCTGTATGGAAGATGCTGTATGCAAGATGCTGTATGCAAGATGCAAGACATGATGGTCAAGTCTATCGTCTGCGAAGACGTTGTTGAGAGATGGTGGGAAAGAGGACAAGTGAGTCGGTTTACCCGCTGTATGCGCTGCTAAGTATAGACTAAACGACGACGAGGTGTGCGAGTGCTACAATGCTAAAACCTTGGTGATGGTGTGGACTCGTTTTCATATCACGTTGTCGACATGGTCACATATGAGCAAATCTTCAAGTTGTTTGAGAGCAACGTGATGATATTCTTGACTATTTCTACCGAGTAGCCCAACCACCCAACTCGCCATTCCTATGCCAATCGCCCTCTTACTCCGAAATGCGTGTTGATTGCAAGTGTGTTGCATATAGAAACTATAATCGTTTGAGTAAGCAGTTGTATACCCAGAGAAGATGTAAAAAGACAGAATTTGTATAGTGTGTGTTGTTGTCATATATCTGGTGCCGTTTCACCATGAATGCACCGGTCAAGGTGCGTAAGAAAGCCATGCATGTGTAAAGCGTATAATCATCCGAAGTAGAGGAGGTGTAGGTGTAGGAAAGGAGGGTGAGGAAGAATGCTTACCCTACGGTTGATGAGAGACTTAGCCTCCTCTGTATTAGAGAAGGCCAATCTCTGATATGTCGACGATGAGTGGAAACAACAAGACGCGACGGTGTGATGATGGATAGATCATAATATCATCGTACAATGGTCATTTGTTGATGCAGAGTTCAGTGTATCAGGACAGCGCGTGGAGAGGGAAAATATTTATCGTCGCTGAGTGAATCGGCAAACTCCGTCTCCCGCGCCGCCGCAAGCCATCGTGAACATTGATCATCTTCAATATACCAGAACCGTCATCGCATACACAATCTCGCCAACCATGGCAGTCGCAAGAACGCTAGCCCTCAGGCTAATGGAGGTGCGCCATCTCTCCTCACTCTACCATCAGATCCAGCCAAAGAATCTGTTCATCTAACACATCCTCCTCTAGACGCAATGCGCCATCTTCAACACAACCTACAACCCCTCGGCCCTCCGCACCGGTAACAGTGTCCTCCGTCAACGTCTCCGCGGTCCCTCGATGGCTGCATATTACCCTCGCCGCGTCGCTCGCTTCGCAGATCTCCAAAAGGCATACCCTGGATTCGAGACCTATGACGATTTCGAGGAAGACCGTATTGAGAGTGTTGCCATTACAAAGTCGAGAGGAAAGGGCGCCCCTAAGAAGAAGAGGACGGCTGCTGGTAAGTGGGAGATAGCGGAGAGAAAGACAAAGGAAAGGGGGCTTTACTGACATGTATGCAGAATCCAAGAAGTTTGGCAAGAAGAAGAGGTAGACGATGTACCTCACGTAAAACTCTGTGTCTTGCAATCATTCCGAGGAAAGCGAAAGCAGGAGCTTGTAAGAATACTCATCGGTATATGGATCTCAAGACCAAGGAAGAAGAGCATTGGAATTTCAGGAAGAAAGAGGCGTTTATGGAGTTTCATTGGTGCTCATTCACATATCTGGCGACGGAAACAAACTCGCCTTGTACAAAATACAACTTCCAACCACCACACAGAAGATGTGCATCGTGTGCTATACAGCATTTCGTGAGAATCGCTCGGGGTTCGTCAACTGCCGCACAGCTCCGACTCAAAAGTGCAATTGTAGGACTCGGATCTTGAAAGCGCCAAGTTGCAACCAAAATAACCAAGGAGATCTCGTCAAGGGCACAGGACTTGTCATGAGATTTTGATATGTGGATTCTTCCAGGTAAAGTTCTTCTAACACTTCTCTTCTTTATACACCCAAATTCAGGATCCTTGTCAGTTTACTGCAGACCTCGCAAAAGCAAAATCTTCGCATCTTTCCTTCCATCGTCCTCCCTTCGTCATCCAAGTCAAAGATATAAAAAAAAAACAGGGAAATCAAGAACAGAAAACAAACGCCAGAAGACCCATCACTCTCAATACACTCTCCCCTCTGCCTTCTCATCCAACAATCCTCATACCCGCCTCCGTCATCCCGAACTTCGTCTTCTTCTCTAGATCCAAATCTTTATACTCTTGCTCTCTTTGCTGTTTCTTCTCTTCTGCCTCCTCACTGTTTTCTTTACTGCCTCTTCTCTGTGTAAGATTCCTAGTCTTTTGCCATAGCGATGACGAAGAAGATGAAGAACTCTTTCGCGAAGACGAGGCAGACTTTGACTTGGATGCCGATGCAGAGGCACGGTATGGTTGACTCTCATGATCCATAGGCATGGACAAGTATCCAGCAGCCTGATATTCGAAAACATCGAAGGGCTGTTGTTGTTGTTTCTTCTCCTTGCTACTACCTCTCTTCTCCTCTACTGTTTCGTACGCCATCTGCTTTTCTGGAATCCCTTGGGGAGCAGCGATTGTACTCGCTGAACTGGATACAGAAGATGATGTTGCTGTTGTCGCGGTACTGGAGACAGACATTCTGCGATCTGAATCTGAGGTTGTGGGTGTCATGGTTGTAGTAGACTTCTTTTTACCGAAAAAGGCAGCTGGATATGAGGATTCGAGTTCTGCGTGTCTGAATGTCATTGTCGAGGAGGAGGACAAGGGGTTGCTGGACTGGGTTGGTGATGATGGTGAGGTTGATTTCGATTGGCCGAACATTATTGCTTGTGGTTTTGGTTGTGGGTGTGGTTGTTGCAATTGTTGATGTGATTACAGTAATAGCAATACTAAGTGACTATTCTCTGGAATCTATGTGATGAAGTAGTGTTTGTTTAAAGTGTATTGTGATTGAGTGATGTATCAAAGACAGCGACGACACCGATACTTATATACCTCACTCCTCCCTTCCTCCCAATATGTCAGCCTCACAAGGCCGCAACATAATCCACGCATGCCAATCCACAAGGCCGCAACAATTACACGCAACACCCTCCCCACAAAAAGCACAAGGGTTACCGTTGCCGTGTGTGTGTCCAAAAACCACTCACCTCACCCTTCCAAGCCAAACCAAGCATCGAAATCCTTCCGACGCCGGAAACAAAATCAGACACCGCAAGAGACTGATACAGCCAGCCACAATCACCGTTGCAAGGCAGAACAATACTTACGCATACTGTTGATTGGATCGGATGTGAGACTGCAGAATACATCATCGCAGGCAGTAGAATTACTCCAATGATTAGAAGGTAGTGACTCAGGCATCAGGAATTGGCAACCTGTGATTCGTTGGTTTGAGTAGTAGTTTGTGACAGATGGTGGAGGAGAAACTGCGGGTGTGGCTTGCATGATTTTTGATTCTCTCCCCAGGCACCTGGATTCTTTTGTGTGAGCCTTGTGAGATCTTCGCAAGGCACCGGGATTCTGATTTGCTGTTCGGCATCGATGGCGTTTTATGACACCTTAGGCACCGGGATTATGATGCTTGGTCTGTTTGCGGTGAAAAAATCATGCGGCGTGTTAGAAGCAGGAAAATGGTCGTGAGTGAAGCGGACACCAAGGCAGCGAGATTATTCGAAAAGCAAGAGACGGAGAAAGCATGGAGACAATGAGGGATTGATCAAAGCAATTGGCTAATTATATCTGTGATTCGATTGATTGTTGGCCTACCTATGATTCGTTTGTAAGGATCATTAGCGGTGTGCTGCAGTGAGAGAGTGAGAAGGAGGACAAGGCAGCGAGATTTATTCGACAGAACAACAGATAGAGAAAGCAAAGAAACCAACGATGAATTGATTAGAACCATTTTCACCAGATTATTTCACTGCACTTGATCCTCAGATCATCAGTTGCATTATCTCAGTATAATCATCAAGAACAGTAATTACCATCATGATCATTTTACCTAAAACTGCCGCTGAGCTAAACAGTCCACCACTTAGGGCTAATTTTATCAGATTACAGATTTTTCTCTCTCGCCCTTATCAATCAGATCGGATCAATCTTTGTCTTCGCGTCTGTGCCTCCGTCAGTGCTTTTAGCCATTGCGGTGATCATGGAACTCCAATCGTTACGAGTACTCTTGTCATATTTCCATGTTACTCCTTGGGACATGATCACTCGATCGTGATTGCTAGCAGAAATGAAGGTTGAGAGATGTTCTCTTGCCATCTTGACCGCGTTTCATTAGCAGCTGCAAGAGAGAAAAAATCTGGTCCTGCAGGTTCATATTGGATTGTGGAGACCTAAGGGATACATGTCACCGTGTCACCGAGCGGTTAGCGTCGGGGCTTGGAGTGGACAGAGCGCACTTTTTGTTGAGAGTCAGAGAATGGAAAGAGAGCAGTAGAATCTTCATGCTTCAGGTCAAACTCGCAAGGGCAGTGGAAGATGAATGTGTATGATCATGAAAATAGGAACCTGAGGCAGGAAAAGGTCTCGATCTATACGTTTATATCTACCACCTGAGGAACTCCATCGTTAATGACTCCCGCTATGACAAAAACAAAACATTACGCTGAGGTGAAAAGCAAGGAATGATTATGCAAACGACTTCTTGAGATATTCGTAAATGGAGAAAATGATGGCGGAGCTGGGTGCAGAGCGAGCAACGGTGATACCGCAACCACGATACATGCCCTTGAGACCATGTTGCCTCCAGACAGCGCGAGCGACTGATCCGAAAGTCTTACGTTTCTGGCCTGGGAGGAGAGCTCCAACTACTTCTGTCTGCATGCGCGACTTGATGGTGTCTGCAGGGTAGAAGAGGAAGTTGTAGCTCATTCCAGCAGCGGCACCGGCAATCATCTGCTGGTACAGAGGCAATGATGTGTCTGCGATCGTCTTGTTCTCTTTCTGTACGTTCTTGAAAGCTAGAGTCACAGACTCGTAAGCGCCAAACCAAGCGGCTGACCCTCCCATCTCACGGATGAGGGTGCCCATTTGTCCATGCCAGAAACCAGCGAGGCCGTGGTGGCGGTGTACGGATGAGATGAGGCTCAAAGCCTTGGGACGAGCGAAGACGCCTGGCGAAGTCTCGACAGGGACTTGCATCTTGCATTTGATGAGCTCGATGGGGGTGAGGAGGAGTGAGGCAAAGGCTCCAGAGAAGGCACCGCAACCGATCAGAGCGTGCAGGGGCAGAGGATTGGTATTCTTGTAGACGGTGGCTTGGAGAGCATCCTGGGCGACTTGGTAGCTGAAGAACAGACTGCTGGTCTCGACGGCGGCTCCAAACAAAGGAGCGCTGATGCCACGGTAGAGACCTCCTAGACCATCGCGGCGGAATGATTGGCGAAAACAGTCGACGGGACCGGTGTAGCGGAGGGGCATGTTGTCGGGCTGAGACTGTAGACGGACCTTGACAGTGTCAAAGGGGTATTCGATGTATTTTCCAGCCATACCAGCGACTGAACCAAAGAGGACATCTTTGAGAGCGGCTATGGCTTGTTGATGGGCTTGAGAAGGCTCTATGTGTTTGGCCAGTGCGTCGGCGGGTAGGACATGGTGTGCATCGCGGACGTCCATCAGCAGAGTGTGCTTTCTCCGAGGAAGCGAGAGAGGGAATTGAAAAATCTAACGAGTTTGTCGATGCTACCGTGGGAGCATGGTATGTGTGATACAACGAGGTGAACAGAGGTGGAACTGGAGTGGTACGATTTGGAAGGGAGAGAAGGAGGAAAAAAGCGCGCACAGAAAAAAAGGTTGGTGATGGAGGGGTTGATTTGCATGAGGCCACTAGAGTGTTGCGTCGCTCCTACAACTTTCATGTGTTTAGCGTTACCTGGTCCGCGCGTCGTGGAGAAGGCGCGACCGCTCCGAACGGGAAACAGGAGGTCTGATGGTAAATGATGATTTTGATGACCGTGATGAAGGTGACAGTGACATTCGAGTTGGGATCATGATGGTCGTGCTTGAATCCTTCCGCCGAAACTTGAGCCAAGACTTGTGGGGTTCCTTGTCTGAACATTTGCGTGTCCAAAAAAGTATTCTCTTATTGATCATCATCTCGTATACCACAATCATGTCTACTGTCACATCTGATACCCCTGTTGCCAAAGTCGCGCAGACTACGGGTATGCGTAAGAACGGTAAGTCTTTCTCTGCGCCTCGATATCGCGCTTGCATCTTTCGTCTCTTTTTGCGCCATCGCAATATGCATATTCCTTGTACAAGTTGTCTAATGATTTCTCAGGCAAGCAATGGCACGAGACCAAGAAGGCTTTCCGTCCCTCAGCCGGTCAAACATCGTACGCAAACCGCAAAATTAAGGACCAAGCACTCGCCGTTGTAAAAGCACAGGAGAAGGAGATGAAGGAGGAGAAGGAGGCTGAGCGTCAGGTTAGACATGATGCGAACATGAATTCAAGGACCGCGACTGACACAGTGATAGAGACGTATTACAGCACTTAAGGAGAAGCGCGAGGCAAAGGAAGAGAAGGAACGCTACGAGAAAATGGCAGCCAAGATGCACCAGAAGAGAGTCGACAGACTGAAGCGCAGAGAGAAGAGAAACAAGCTTTTGAAGTCATAGATGACTGTACTTGGACAGTCAGAGTGGAGGGCAGAGAAGGCAGGTGGGAGAGCAGAGAAGAGGTGAAGAGGGCAAGGCACACAAGCATTGAAAGATACCCTGGCTGCATATTCATGGCGTTTTGGCGTGGACAAGATCTGGAAGAAGGAACAGCGAATGCATCTACAACTCTACATTCTTCAAACATGATATTATTTAGTCGTTCCTTCCGTTCTTCAAATGAATCGATGTGACGTCGAGGCAGGAGTTTAGGCCCAGCTTTCGGAGATTGCGCAATCGCGACCTACTACAACTTCCTAATTCATAGACGACTGGTTTACTATGGTACACCAACATGGACAAGGACAAGAAAGAGAAGAAGCATTCCGGTTATCATCGTCCACATCGCCATCACCACGCGCGCGACACAATCCAGTCAGCAGTCCAACTGCAGCACCCGTTCTCCTTCGACAACTACAACCCTCTGCGACGCGCTCAGCAACATCACCACAGATCCCGTCGTGATCCATCGCCTGAGAAGACACAGGTCAATGAGAACGAGCAAGAGCAAGAACCTCCAAAGCCACAATGGTCGCCCGAAGTAGAATATGCTGTCGACCACCCTCCACATCAACTTGTCACGCCCGAGACCATCGCTCATGAGCGTCGACTACGCCAGAAACGTCAAGATCATGTATCCACCGCCTTGAACGCTCTGTCACGCGATGCTCACACTGCCACTCGCAAGCTCGATGACACTTACTACGCCCTATTACAAAAGGTCGGTCTGCTTAAAGCCACCATCTCTTCTTTCCAGGACCTGCACTCGTGCCTCGATGATACTACCAAAGACTTTGCCACGAGATCAGATTCCCTCGTCAAGGATATCACTGGCCAAATCGACGCTTTCCAAAACATGTCACAGCAAGACGAGTCTATCGACTCACTAGTCAAGCGACTCCACACGGCCAAAGAACGAGCAGAGTCCTTCGAGTCCAGACTAGAGTCTTGCCGCTCACGCCTGGAGCGATGGGAAAAGAAAGAGCAAGAGAAGAACAAACGAAACAACCGTACTTGGGCTTTGGTCCTAACATCTTTGACTGCGTTCATCATCCTCATTCTCGCCATCGTGCTCTGGAAGAAGGGCTCTCTTGCTTCCGTGACTGAGAAGCCTTCGGAGTGGAAAGAAGCATTAGGTCTGGAGAAGAACAAGACTGCTCCCGGTATACATCTGGTCGATCCAGTACAAGAAAAGATCCAAGCCAAAGAAGCCGCCAAGTGGGATAGGTTGCTGGATGAACTCTGAAAAATCTTTACGACATTGACAGGATCTAATAAAATCGTTGTTCACTTGTGTCTGGTAGTAATTCATCTTCGGGCACTGTCTCCTTGGAGCTGTTGCGTGTCGAACATCTGGGGTTGTCTTAAAGGAAAGAAAAAGTCAAAGGATAATCCGCCTTCTAAGACTGGCAGTAACACCATGTCGACTCTCCTGGATCGAGCGACTTCAAGACCCTGTATCGACGGCTGAGACATCCGTTTGCATCGTTTGTACCCTTGAGAGAGCACAGATCGACGTGCGCCAATACATGGTGAGAAGATTCTGCTGTCGAGACCAAAACAAAGTCTCCTTGACGCGAGCAACTCCAGAGGCTATCTGCTCGTCCAACGACCCACTCTCCCACATCCACGCCTTCAAGCTCTTGCAGCTCACCATCAGCAAGCATGTCGTTCATCTTGACATCCCACTTTGATCGCTTCCCTGACTTCGACCACCATCCTCGCTGCAGTGTCCGCGACGAGTTTAACCGCCTTGCAAAGAGCCAGAAATGGGACAAGGAGGAGACTGCTCGCCAGAGAGCCGCCTGCTACAACGAGGAGCTTGAAGGTCACTTTGCCCAACTCGGCATCGAGGACCAGCTCGAGCATCTCCAGCATCTCTGCGTTGAGCTCGGCCTTGAGTCCAAGGATACCATCACCCAGTGCAAGAAGGTGAGCATCTGCCAGCTATGTGATATTGCAGACATCAACTAACGATAACAACCGACAGATTCTGAAGAACACCCACGTCAAACTTGTCGACTTGATGAACGCTCGTCGCACTGGCAAGAAGGTCAGCAAATTCGACAGCTACAACAAGCTGAGAATGTACACCAAGGAGTCGGGCAAGATCTATCCAAAGAAGGATGCCAAGGGCGACGTTGTCAATTCTCCTCAGACGTATTTTTTAGGTGGCGAGCTCGTTGTGAGAGATGGAAGTTGGGTAGCCGTTCGTCAATTTCTTGACTTCCTTTTGTAGAGCTTACTCTCAAACGCTTGATTACATAAAGTCCAATGGTATCGGCGGGATTCTTAGATATAACTCCTACGAGAGAGTTCATTCTACTAAGAGTAGATCGTCTCTTTTCAGCTTCCACTGTTCATCAGTACTGGTATCCCGAGAAATTCAAACTTTTGCCACAGAAATGAGTTGTATCGCGTCAATACTTACCGCGGGAAATTCATACATCTTAAGAGAGAACTGTAGTAGTGCAGCAAATGTACATTGCCAAAGATGACTAGAAAGGGTTATTGCGGGTCACGTTGATGGTAAACTTTGTAGAGACGTCCGCTCGGGATACAACCACCCCACCCCGAGTTTGTCAGACCGAACGATTCACTCAAAGAAAGTATCATAACATGTCAGTTGCTAGGTTGGAACTTGACAGATGATGTCGCGAGTCGACAAGATCGCTGTGTCCAGCACATGACTCGCGTCCTAAGGCGAACGACTTTCGATGCGAATGCTGAAACAACACTTCAGTCATGCAATAAATACAAAGAAAACTACAAAAGTGCGTCTCTCCCTCCATCGCTCTTGACAGTCTACACCTCCAATCTATCAAAGATACGACTCGTCACCCTTTTCCAACTTTACTCTCCTCGTCATCTGCATCATGCCTGAACTACAGGAAGTTAGCTACTCTCGCGAGGCCACCATCGCTGCCTTTCGCGATTTCTACCAATTTCTCACCAAGATGTATCTGTCAGAGAACATGGTTGAGGAGCCTCCGGCCGGTGGTTGGCCTACAGTCACAAACGAAAACGTGCATTTCTTAGGCAAAACCGACGAAGTGGCCGAGCTTATGCGACACCTTCCCTACATCTCGAACGATTGTTTACTCGCGCCTCACGCCGAGGTGGCCCATTGGCCTAAACTGTTTTCCCACCATCCACATGATCAACGAGTCCCCTTTGATGGAACCAATACCGATGACCTAAGATTGCTTTCAGAAGACCTGGATTGGGAAAATGTACCTTCTTCCGCATTTGGCATCTCCATCGGCCATGATACATTTATCCTTGACGTTCAATTTGGCGTCATATTCTGGCTGGACGCTCCTGATGAAGCTAGAAAAACCCCTGCGAGAGAACAAATCATTGGCGATTTCTTCGATGACACACCGGAGAATGAACACGAGTGGCGATGCGCTCCAGCCTGGGCCATTGTTGACTTTTTCGAAGTCTTGAAGAAGCAGTATACAGATTTGAAGTATCTTCCTGTGCATGGACGTCGGCTCGAGACATGGTCTGAGAAAAACAAACGCAGGCCTGTGTTGGGTTGTATCAGACAGATCTACCAGGAGCACGGTTGGCCGGATTTGTCAGTGTACAAAAAGGAAGAATGTTTGAAGGCGGTGGATAAACTGATTGAGAGTTTCCCTGACGAGCAGTTTTGAGCACAACGGCGCTATGTGTTTATGTTTGTTGAGATCTCGTTATGGCAATTTCACATACGGGTCCCGCAGATAGGGCACTTCTTGCGACTCGTGCTGAATTGTATAATACATGCAGCTGTTTTGATTGTACGATGGCTTTGGAAGTAGAATAGTATTCACCAAGAAGGGAAATCTTGTCAGCTCTCTCTGAGCAACTGAGGCCTCTTCATGCACAGAACATAATTCATCACAAGATCTGTGTCAGACCTTAGTGGCACAAGGTACTCAAGCCCTATGTCACATGTCTTCGAGATCCAAAACTATCTCAGTGAGTTTGTAGTGCATACTTTTGTTATCCAATTACTGATAGACCAATAATCATGGCTGTATAGAGAAGCAAATTTTTCGTTTCCACCATATACCATCTCCCACGATAGGAATATTATAAGCTGTAAGAACACTCAATCCCAAATGAGGATTCCGGTTAAAATCAGACCCATGTAAATGTGGCTCGGCCTTCCAGACTTTTGTCTAATCGTGTGGCTATGTATGAAGCAAACCTTACTCAAGTATAGTAGAGTTCCCGAAGTTCTCGTCCGGCGGCTTGATGAAGTCCAAACTCCGTCGGACTCTACCACTTTGCTGTGTGATAGGATCATACCCATTGACACCAGGGACGTAGGGCTGGCTGTAGTCATACGGGATGACCTTGTTGTTGTAGTATCGATCGACCGACAAGAGTGTGAAGCCTGGATCCAATGGCGCGATTGCTTGTGGCCAACAAGTATTTTGACTAAGACCATCATCTTGGGAACCAGCAGCGCCAACATGATTCCATTGCGCGATCGTAAATTCGGGCTGCAGAGCTATTGTGATTCCGACCTCATAATTGGTAACTGTAGGTTTGACAGGAATGACTTGGCGTCCGAAATTTTTTGTGTTATCGTTAGCCAAGTCGACGATTGCCTGTGGAGATATTTCCTTCAAAGGTTTCATGAAACAAGCGCCTTTCCACATACTGCCAGCACCCCTGTTTTGTCTACTCGGTAGCCAGCGTACCATCTGACCATTCGGGTGAATACCAGCTAGCGCGTGGGCCTGATCGTTGGGTGATAACAGATACGCCGGGGGGTACTCGTCCCTATCGCAGGAGGGTTCACTCCTATACTGCGGATCTTTCCAAGGCATGTGCTCGTTTTCCCAGATTTTCGTCGCAGCGGGAGGATCAGATTCACGATCGGCGCTGACCGTCGCTGCTTCTTGTGGGCACATCAATGTGGAGTATCTCGCATTCTCTCGAATTACCGAGCTGTAATGGTAGCAGGCTTGATTCCAGGTTGCGCTACAAGTTGCTTTCACCTGAAAACGGGGTGCGTTTGCTGCATACGTGAGGGAAGTGATGATGTAGTTGTGAGTGGTGACTAGTCCCCGATTGCATTCGGTCGATATGATAGTGTTGAACCTACGCTTGAGGCCTGCACGTTTCCCGTTGGGGCAGGCACTAGACGAAGGATCAGGACTTGACGTGGTGCTAGGTTGTGCAGTGCTCTCAGGTACAGTGGTTGGTGGCGGAGTGGAAGGTGCGACACTTGGGTCGACAGTTGGTGCAGAGCTAGGTGGTGAGATGGTCGGTGTCACGCTTGAGTCGACGGTTGGTGCAGAGTCAGATGATGTTGTGGCCGTTACAACGCTTGAGTCGACTGTCGGTACAGAACTAGGTAGTGATGTGGCAGATGCCACGCTTGAGTCGACTGTAGATCCAGCGTCGCTTTCCGTGGATGGGACATTCGTCTTATCAGCCGACGCAGGCTTCTCGGCGTGAGATTTGCTCGGTGGCTCAGGAACTGGGTCCTGTCTCTTGCACTTTGACTTGTTTTTCCTGAGGCAGCCAACACTCTTACCCAGTGAATCGGGTCCACCGAGTAGAGCGGTCCATAGATCGAAGTTCCATTCCGGGAGACCACAAGCCTTGCCGACCCAGTTGTCGAAAAAGTCTGCAGCTTCCAGGCCGTTCTCCGCAAAGGTTTTGGCACCTTGAATTGCCCGACCTGCTACAGTTAAGGCTTCACCGCCGGGTATGAAGTTGACACCGACTTCCAAGATGTCTTTGAAAGTCTCTACCCATACGGCACAGATGACATTATCGATCTTTTCGAGACCCTCCGCCACGGCTTCGAAAATACTTGTAGCTAGCTCCTCAACAACGGCATTTGAGCATTCGCAAGGGGCCGGAACCCATCGGAAGCCATCATCGTC
This sequence comes from Aureobasidium sp. EXF-8845, assembly GCA_024195465.1. Taxonomy (NCBI): domain Eukaryota; kingdom Fungi; phylum Ascomycota; class Dothideomycetes; order Dothideales; family Saccotheciaceae; genus Aureobasidium; species Aureobasidium sp. EXF-8845. Next base: position 8,576 of record SWBH01000080.1, on the reverse strand, counting down.
AATCTTGATAATGCTCTGATCACCGTGTTCGATGTCGATGTTAGCGTACGACGAAGCATCACACTAACGGTATTAGTCAGATATGGATCGAGGGCAGATCGGAGAGAACGATGCTTGAAGTTGTACTTACACCACTGTATCCATGCCCATCATGGTTCTCGCAGTATTTGATACATGGATCGGGGTAACCCGATGGTCTCTCGGCAAAGTAATGGAAGCAAAGTCCTTGCTCTGTGAAAGAAGCAATCGTTTGGTCCATCTCGACGGATCGAGAGCGGAGAGGGTTGGACTGTTCCATCTGTTGAGAGGCTTCAAGTGTCGGAGCAAGTTGCTGAACAGAGCGCGGCCTTTCCAGCCTTGGGAGGGCAAGTGCTCTCGAAAAGGCACTGCTGATCAACAGCAGCAACGAGAGACAGTGTACCATGGTGATGAGAGTGATCGATAGCAAAATTTCCTCTCGTGGTATGACAGTTTCCTAGTAGCTCGATGGGCACAGGTATCTCTGCCTCCAGCCCACTGTCTACTTATAAGCTGGGTGGTTTTTTGCGTCTAGTCCTGGCCAAGGCAGCAATGCAAATGAGGCCACCCATATGATGCGGGCCGTAGACGGTGAGTGCATCCTTTGCGCAGGGAGTGTTCATGGAAGATCCGGCTAGCAACCTAGCAGCGTATCATGATCGTGTCCAAATGAACAGTAGGATTCTGCCCATGATTCAAGGTGAGGTGAATCGCCACCGGTGCTCCATGTTGGCCGCGTTCCATCCGTTGATATAATCAGGAGGCAGCCTCTCCTTTCCGCATGGATATACACGGTCGAATCGAGTTACGACTCTCTCTGATTTGCTCCTTGGTGGAGATGGGTGGTACGTCTTGTTGTGAGCTTCCGTTAGCGGATACCGAGCAATGATTCTGTCTTACTGTTTTGTCTGTTAATCTAGAGCGATTCTTGCTATTCTGTTTGTCACTGCAAAATTTCTTCATCTCTGGTCCAAGCTCATCATACGGAGACACTGGTCTACCTACATATGAACCAAACACTGGTAGGGTATCTCTGCTAGCTGGACATCTATGTTGTGGATCCAAATCGTGTTTGTTGCCCGAGATTATGTGAGGACTTTTTGGTATCCACGATGCTGTATTCAGAAAGGGCAACACCTGCCGAGATGTCGCAACACCATACATGATCAAAAATGGTCTGTTCCGAGGTTTGAGCTCGAAACATACATGATAAAGGATGCCGTCAAAGGTCCAGAGAGTTAGTCCACTGTAGCATTTTGATGGCCGTCGGCTCGATTCTTTAGGGTTGTGTCATGTCACATCCGCCCGGAACCTGGTACCAATTGTATGATCGGACCGTCTCCAGTTTGACACACCTCTCCTACCTGTTCTCCTCCTGGACCAAAGCGTTGTGACCATGCATGAGTCGTGAGTAAATGAGCGTTCAGTGGTTCAGTGGTGTTGGAGTATTACAGGACAGCCGGGCGCCGAAGCACGGGCTTGCCAAGGATTCCGTGGCCTTGGCGAAACGCATCGCTCCTCCGGACAATGTAATCTGACTCTTACGTGGATTCGCAGAGGCCGACCATCGCTGAAGGATGAGTCGCAAAACACTAGGGTCCTATGGCTTATTCTTCGTCGCTTTGATTAGGCATTTTACACTGCTCCTAGTATTACCGCCAATGTCTGCGCGACAATTGACTCGCCATACGGTTCTGGTCATGGCTGGACCCAGGGTACTTGGTATCTGAAGCTTAGCTCGTCTTGAGCTGTGCTTGTTCTGTGATCACGGTCTCAATCTGTAGGATCCGTACTTTACGGTCATGAGGCTGCCGTGTAAATCCTTCGCTCCTCTCTCTCCTCTGTACTCTCCTCCTTGATCATTCCGTTTTCCGATTACTCTTTCGCTTGGCCTACCTTCATTCTTTGGTCGTACTTGCTCTTCATCGATTCACACTGTCTTGCTGGCAAATCATGCATCTTTCTATCATTTTCCCGGTTTCGCTATGGGTCTTTGCACTATGTCCTACTGGGGTGGAGGCATTGACTTTGGACGTTCAAAGCGCAGGTGTGTCGTTTTGCCCTCAATCGCATTGCCTATGGCCAAATCTTACTCACGCATCCCAGACTCAATAAAAGATACAGCTTCAAAGGTTGCTTACGACCTCATGAGTCGTTACACAGGCAATCATACCGGCGATGTGCCCGGTAATCTTCCTGCACCTTACTACTGGTGGGAAGCAGGAGCCATGTTCGGATGTATGGTCGAATACTGGTATTATACAGGCGACACCACCTACAATGCCGAAGTGATCCAGGCCATGCAACATCAACGCGGAAAGGCAAACAACTACGAGCCTTCAAATCAGACCGCCAGTCTAGGAAATGACGATCAGATGTTTTGGGCTTTTGCAGCTATGGGAGCAGCAGAACTGGGTTTCGAAAATCCAGCGGAGGAAGATCCATCATGGTTGTCTCTCGCCCAAGCAGTGTTCAATCGTCAAACAGCTCGATGGGATCCCGCCACCTGCAATGGCGGTCTGCGCTGGCAGATGATTCTCGCAAACGTAGGCTTTGACTACAAGAACTCTGTTACAAACCTGGGTCTGTTCCAGCTTTCTGCACGACTGGGAAGATACACTGGGAATCAGACGTATGTTGACTGGGCCAACAAGATCTGGGACTGGTATGAGGGGAGCAGTCTGTATGATGCTGCAGAGTACAAGATTTGGGATGGTGCGCATACGACTGACAATTGCACTGATGCTTCGCGTGAGCAATGGAGTTATACCTATGGTATCCTCACAGCAGGGATGGCATATCTATACAACCATGTAAGTATTGCTTGGAACGGCGAAGTCTCTCATAGAAGGTCGAGTGGAGAAGCGCTTACAATCCAACCAACAGACCGAGGACGCAGTGTGGCTGACCAGAATCGATGGCATCCTAAACACAACAATCGAAACCTTCTTCCCACCAAGCATGGGCCCGAACATCATGGTAGAATGGACCTGCGAACCCTTGGGTCTTTGCAACAATGATCAACGCTCCTTCAAAGCCTATCTCTCACAATGGCTGGCCAGAACAGCCCAACTAGTCCCCGCACGCTATGAAACCATCATGCCATATCTTCGCAAATCTGCAGTCGGCGCAGCAGGCCAATGTGGCTCAGATGGCAAGAATTGCGGTCACACATGGAACACAACTGTCTCAGATGGAACTCAGGGTGTGGGTGAGCAGATGAGTGCATTAGCTATCGTGCAGGCCATGATGCTGGATGTGGTAGATCTCAAACCTCCTTATACGGTTTCTACGGGTGGAAACAGCACGTCTGATCCCAGTGCTGGTACTGATGGGTCTGATGTTGGTGGAGAGATAGGGATGGACCATATCTCCAGACGAGATATCACTACCGCGGATCGTGTGGGAGCAGGCGTGGCTACTGGAGCGGTGTTATTGTTTATCATCGGCGGAACCACATGGTTGGTTTGGGCTGGTTGATTATTGAAACGAAGACACTAAAAACACCACACTACTACTACACTGTTGCAGCGCAAAAAGAATAACATTTCAAGACATGGATCGAACCCTCAACCTCCAGGACCATCAAAAAACTCGCCAAGGTCTCTGGTCACAGACTTTATTTACCTCCTCACTTGACATTGAATTTTAGAGGAGAAACAGGGTTATTTAGCGCAAGCGGTAAAACGCCTCGCCTGGTGTGCATCTGCATTGGAGTTGCCGAGAACACGGACAGTCGCTACCGGCGCCAGAGCCATCACATCAGACTCTTCTATTTTTGCTCGATGTGGTGATAAAGGGATAGGGCGATGGCTCTGCCTTTTGCTGTAGCACGTGGTAGGTAGTGGCCAAAGGATATCTCGCAAGTGTTGACATTCTTGGATGACAATCCAGGAGGTTGGGAGTTCTATTTATTGCTTGAATTGCTCTCTTTGCACTGTATGTGGGCTACGACACCCAAGGCGATACTTGAGGTCAATGCTAGCAGTGCACTGATCCAGCCTTGCCTTACTTGTCCTATGTCTTTCCTCTTTTCCTCTCCACCTACTCTCTCCTTTCCTCATCTTCCATCCCATGACCCCCTCTCAAAGCCTTCACCCTCCCATCCCCTTCCACTCCCTAGAACGCCTATGAGGAGGCTGCCAAGAAGTAAGATTCACATAATCATTCTCCACCTTCCACTCATACTCAGAGAACGGAGCAAGAGGGAAATCCGTAGAGGCTTCCAAACGTTCAGCTAGTGTAAGGTAAGGATCATAGCGAGGATCTATCCATGGTGCATCCGACCGTCTGGGTGGAAAAGTGTATTTTCTGGGACCTAAGGTATAAGTCTTGATAACGGTTTTGGCCTTGTTGTTACTGTTGTCATTTTGATCCTTGGAGTCTTTGGTGGTGGGATCTGTGCCATTTTGGTTGTAAGTCTGATCTTTGGGATCTTGAGTAGCGGTGTTGAAGGTAGGGGTTGGCTTGGAGTCTCGGAATGACGATGAAGCGGTCTTGTTGTTCTGCATAAGAGAGGATGCGGTGGTACTCATGACGGGCTCGCTAGTATGGCGTATAGATATATTCGTGATGTGTTGGCGTAGAGGCGTGGGATCGATAGGTTGATGAGGTTGGCGCAAAGATAAGATATTTCTAGCCCTCTTGTGTTGTTGCAAGGATGTGAGAGTCGCGGTGTCTTGTAATGGGGAAGTGGTGTTGTTGCTTCTGGAGTTTTTGATGTGATTGTGGTGAGGTACATTTGGATATCCATTGATCTGGTCGTTCTTGGGCAATGACATGTTGTGGTTCTGGAAGAAAGAGGCGTTCTTGGAAGTAGCGGTAGAGTGATTCGGATCGAGAGGTATGCGCAGGTTGGGAGTGTTTTTATCTCTAGCAGACATGGTGGATCTGTCGAGAGATCGTTTGGAGTAGGATGAAGAAAGACAGAGAGGATATGGTAAGTGTAAAGAAGGTCGTGATTGAGATCTCAAAGAGTTTGCGCGTCAAGATAGTGAGTCCAAGGAGTGAAGTGAAAAAGACTAGAGTAAAAGAGAGTGAATTGAAAGGGAGCAGAAACCATCTGGTTCTCGAGAAGTTTTCTCACTGCTTTGATTCAATGCAACTAACAAGAAAAAAAGAGTCTAGAAGAAGAAGAATCACTAATACAAGGGGCTGCATGTATCAAAACTCACAAAGAACATCCAGAACAAACATCACTCTACATACACCACCTGCACAGACGTATCTCACAGTTTTGAGATGGTCTCACAACCCAGATCTGGAGACCACGACAACTAAGGTCCAACATGCCCACAGTTTTGACATTCTACGTGATTGAAATCGCCATCGTGATGAAGAAGAAGAAGCGAACACTGACAGTAAAGAGTAACATACCATCATATAGACTCAAGGAAAGAAAACCCAAAAAGTTTATTGATGAGCAAGCATCGCAGCATTCTGTTGATACCTGACCTTACCAACGTTTGCCCAGTTACTTCCACGACCTTGCTCTAACCGCAACTCCAGACCCAAAGAGAAGCAAACCCGAATTCAGATGCAGAGAAAGCCTCTATCCAGTTAACAGAATCTTTCCACTCGTAAGGAACCATGCTTCAAAAGCCGTGTTAGAACCCATAGAGAAAGTGAATAAAGGGCTTGGTGCACGAATAACCGTTTCATCCGAGTCGGATGAAGATGCCAAATCTGGCGTGCTCGGACGTGATGAGTCTCCAGAGTTGATACTACTGGTGGAAGGTGATGTATCAATAATCATCACTTCCGACTCAGGTGAAGATGTAGACGTTGGAGTCAGTACACCTCTACCTGATGAGTTTCCAGAGTCGGAGGAGTGTATAGGAGATGGTGTGTGGACACCCTCCGACGAAGATGAGCTCGCAATAGGTGTATCGATGTTGCCAATCGAGCTTGAAGATGTAGATGGTGTACGAACAATTCTCTCTCCAGGAGTCGATACTGATGTAGCGTCCGAAGAATAAGGTCCACGAACCGCTCTTCTGAAAAAGGGAACACGTCTTGTCAAGTACTCTTCGTATGCGGTATGATCGAACTTGAGCTCAGACAAAGTTGTTCCTGAGCCCTCGGACTTGCATACCGCAGAAGATGAGCTTGAAGAAGACAACCCAGAAGGACCAGGGCCAGCAATATCATTCATCCTGCTGGAGTTTGGTCATTCACAGCGAAGTGGGCGTGTAAAATCTGTGATACGAGCAGGTCGAACTGTGTGGGTGGATGATGTCGAGCGAGCGGCGGGACTAGAGCCAGGACTCAAGTTGCCATGTTTGTTGGACCAGTTGCGATTGGGGTTGTCTGCGAGGCTCGTCCCCACTCTAAGACAGGCAGTTCTGCTTCTTGTCTCAATAGCAGGCTTGGGAGCAGACTTGGGAGAAGATTCTGCAGCAGTCTTGACAGCAGCCTCGACAACAGTAGAGCTGTGACTTGCTTCCTTCTTGACCTCTTGTTTCTTTGTTTTCTTCACATCTTCTGCGCCCTCGTCCTCAATATCCACACAATCAAAGGCGAGGCAGAAGTCCACAACAATCAAGTTGCCCCTAGCGATGTAGAAAGCAAGAACTCTGAGAACATCCTGGGCCTTCGCAAGCACGTAGATGAGACCCTCCAAGATCCTGATGGAAACTAGTCCAATACGAGCACAAACAATTCCCAGCTTTGACACAGGAAGTCTGCGTAGTCTTCTGCTCCATCTGCGTATCCATCTCGAACCCAAGATGCGGTACCAGATGAAGTCGAAGATCCAGTTGAGGATTGTGAAGGTCAAGAAGATGGCGGCGATGTCGTGGAACAGCATCACCATGACATGTTCGACGATACAGGTGGGTTTGCGGGAAGAGATGGTGAGGTAGGTCTTCATGATTGTCTCCATTGTTTGATTCATCGTTGATTTGATGACGTTCGCGATTTGCGGTTCGCTCTTGTGATTTGTGGTTCGCGACTGACGAGATGAGCGGAGGGTTGGTGGTTCCCGAGACGAGGATGGAAGAGACGATCAGGATGATTCGTAGTCGAATAGATGGAGGGTAAGGATGCGGACGACCCCTGGACAGCAGAGGTGGAAACGGTGGAGTTGGTAACTCGTGGCTTGCGATGTGCAGTCGACGGTATGAAGGTGTTTTGTAATCCACAAACGCGTCGTTAGAAAAAACGACCCGATAATCTATGGATGTGTCGATGGCAGAAGACGACTCGAGGTCGGAAGAACAGACCAGGAGGTTCGTGGATGGATCCAGTGATCGACGTCAGTGGGAGAGGAAAGAGAGAAACGGCGTTTATGTATTTCCTTGTTCGCTTAAAAGAAGTGTTGGTCGAAAGCTATCGCTATATGAAAAGTGTTGCATACATCCCTCAACACGATCAACACACAACACGAACGCGTCTCAACGTGTGAGACAACTCCTCTTTGAGTTGTCTCGTGTTGTTGGTTTCGCCCGCCAACCCTCCGTCCGTGGTGGAAGCCAAATTATGCATCAGTGGGAGAAAGACAAAGAAACACTTACAACTTGGAAAACAAAGGGGAAAGCGACGACTTGTATGCATTAAGAATTAATCTGGAAGAAAGCGCGAGGAAGTAGGCATTCCTAGTATCAGTCAAAACAACGGCAAACCAAGAAACAAGCACACCCATACAGCATGCGATCAAAAGAACAAGTGTATCAGGGGAATGAAGAATGAAGAAAGAAGAAGTGTGTGTGTGAATAAACAATCAGAAAAAAACGCCCCGCGCTCACAAAGATGCCTATTCCCTACTGAGTTCCTTCAATTCAACGTAGGACAAAACAAAACAACCTTTACCTCAAAGACAACCTTCTAGATCCCAGCTTCTTGCTCATGATGTTGATGAAGTCCATTTTGTCCGTTCAAATGACTCCAATCCCCCATATCACCTCCTTCACCATCTTCGCCTGCTTCATACGCTTCCTTGGCCATGGCACCTCCAGCATCAAGTTGCTGTTGTGCAACTGCTTGTGCGGAAACGATCTCTGCCAAACGCTTGAGTCGTGGTGTTTGCAGCCATGAGGGTGTGTAGGTCTCGAGGGCTGTGATGACGCGTGGTTCGGCGATTTCGTATGGCCCGCTGTCGTCCATATCGACAGCGGGTAGGAGGAGAACGTCGGTCTTAGGATCAGTGACGCGGGATGCGACGGCTTTCATGATCTCGCCGTTGATGGGTTGTTCGTAGTCGGCGACCAGGTATTGGTTCAGAAGCTTCTGAATTTGGTTAGGTGAGAGCCTTGTTCATAGTCAGTATACGCGTTTCAGGAATAAACCAGGACAGAAAAAGTACTTACATCCAGCAAATATCCTGGATAATCTCAATGTCGTTGAGTGTCGCCTTCTTGAGCTGCAAAAGCTTGGTAGCTTGCATAAGGTGCTCAAGCTGGAGAGTACCCTCGGGCATATCGTGACTCTTGCACCATTCCTCGATTCTGGTAATGTTGTAGTTGATTTGCAGACCACGCTTCCATGAAAGGAAGTTACGGCGCATGAGAAGATCGTTGAAGGCGGTGACACCGACAAGACGGAGAAGCTCGGTGATGGTT
>SWBH01000079.1:0-23382 GCA_024195465.1 Aureobasidium sp. EXF-8845 | reverse complement strand
AATCTTTCATGCGAAGCAACTTGAGGATTTGCGCATCCATTGGAGCCCTCGCATGCGACAAGAGGCGGAACCAAGCATCAACCTAAGAACTATCTTTGGAAAATGCTTGGAAGCAGGATACAAACCAGCGGTCCGACATCTTGGCCTCCAAAACTTCTATGGTCCCAATACTGGTGACCTGAAGGACGTCTTCGATCCCACTCGTCTCGAGAGTGCAGACTTTATTGAAGTTTTTGGAGGGACCTACAATCGCCCCACCACTATCTGGGTTGACGAAACATGGAAAAACATCCCAGATGCTGCATACTTCAAGAATTACAAAACCCACAGAGTCAGCGAACCGGCACCTGAACATGCCAAGATTCTTTCCATGTTTTCTGGCCTCAGAGCGATGTACATGATCAGTAACAAATCTTCCGACCGCGACATGAAATGGGAGTTCAACTCGCCCATGACGGCAGCCGGCACGCCAGCTACACCTGCATCAGCACTTACCCCCACCGCTTATGAGGAAAAGCAAGCCTCATCCACATGCAGAGCGTACCTACAAGCTTTGACCAAGAACCATGGTCAGACATTGACTAAACTGTTGCTTTCTGATCAATGGCCACTGTCGGGGTCTCAAATCGGTGATATTGTCAGCAAATGTCCCAACTTGGAACAAATCGGGTTCGCGCTAAACAAAGACGCTGGTGAAGTCATGACTATACTTTCGCCCTTCTTCGCCAAGCTGCGCGCTGTGAGGATACTTGCAAACGCAAACAGCGCTGCACTGCTGGCAGAACCTGGCATTGCTGGACTGATGGACGGGACTAGGACCGAGCCCTTGTACTGGAGATGTTTGAATGAAAAGGTCAGATATTGCGGTATTGGTGATGCTATCTTTAGCATCGACAAGGCTGTGCAGTTGCTGGACGCCGAAGGCAATTTGGAATGGTACAATCATGTCACTCTGGCTACTTATGAAGATGTGAAACATCTCGAGATCTGGGGACTGGACAAACACGAACTGTGATAGGCCATTCTCGACTTTAATCAAGTTCCAAGATTCGACGCCATACACACATCTGGATACCATTCTTACATACGGCTGATACTTGGACCATCGCTCCCTACAACAGTTCGCATTTACCTATATCCGCGCCTGTCCAGTTGCAGGGGGACCAAGCGCGAGGCGACAGGTTCAGAGAGAGAATCCTGGATTCGCTGGAACGCGTCTACCTCAAATGTTTGTCTCGCTTGGTCCAGCCGAGGAAGTCAACACTCTTCTCTCCATGGGCTTGAGCTTGCAATCAAAATCACCGTGTGAAGTCTTGGAGAGAGTTAAAAGCTATCTCGTCGGACGAAATAGGCTGGCGCCCTCTCCTAAAATCGCCACAGACCACATCCGCCAACCGCCGAAAAAGGTCTTTGACATGAATCACGATTCCGATTCTGTCGCCGCATTTGCTCTGAATCTTTGTATTAGGCGAACATACTTTGCTCCCACAAGGAAAGGAAGCTGTAGTGGTGTAGTGGCTATCATGTCCGGAAGATCTTTGGCACGTGGCATAAGCTGCGAATTGCTGGAGATAACAAGAAGGTCGTAAATTCGAATCCTACCCACGGTATCTCCTTGCTTATGGGTGATGAAGACGCCATCCGTAAGGCGAGAATTTGGCCAATCATCGTTGTTACTCTTATCGGTTCGATTGCACCTATATATATTTGAGCGGCTTGGTCTAGGGTCTCAGAGGAGATCTTGGATACATGGAGACTGCGCACTGTCAGAATTCCATATGTACGATATAATGCATACGAAAGGCATATAGCATCAACTTGAAGAATTGTCGTGTCAAGTTTCGTGGATCTACCGCTTTTATCTAACCATCGCAAGAACGTGTAACCAGTTCTTCTGATTTTTACGGTCTATAAACTCAGCCATTCTCACCACAGCACATGGGCGGAAATACAGCAACTAAAATGCACAATTGTTTTCATCATAGATGGTCGTCTAGAGAGAGCCAGTGGGAGCGTTGAAGAAGTGCAGGGGTTACATAGGCCGTTTGAGATAGGCAAGGTCCAGAACATCGTTTTGTCTCATCGACATTGAAGACTCGTTCAGGTCGCTTGACTAAACACGATCCGTGATCTCCGAAGTCCCGTTTCTTCTTTACCGCAACCAACAACAGCTCTCGGTTTTGGCTGCAAGTTGTTCACAACGTCCAACCAGCCTTGATACTTCTCACGTATTGTCTGCCACGTTCCTTCCCACCAAATTCTTCTCTCCTCTCGCCATGCCTTTTCACGATCTCTCACACTTTCCATACCCGCAACACGACATGAGTTGAGTACTCTCTCCGTTCCGGTCTGGCGACCCTCCCAGTCATCTTTCATGCTCTTGTCGAACTCAGCCCATGAACTTCGTTCATCGCCAATAACGAGATTCAACATCATCACATCTTCGTCCTTGGGTGCGATTGTCCAGGATTCTCCTATAGGTGAAAACAGCGGAGGAGATTTCGTCGGTCGCTGCAATTTCACTCGAAGAACCATAACGCCTGTTCTCAACTTTTCGTAGTTGCCGACCATGATTAGCCAGTCCACGAGTCTTGCAAAAAGATCTTCATCAGGTTCTTCGATAGCAAGACCCATTCTTCGTACCAGGTGTACTTTTTGTCCAATGCCTTTGATGAATAAACTCAGAAACTTGCAGGCTGAGTTCGCGAGACTGGTTACTAGGATATCCTGGATGAATTCGTTGTTGCTTAGGAATAAATCGAAACCCTCGTTGGAGATCTGACGGCATGTGTTTAGTAAAGGATGATCGCGTGCTGTTATGGCCAGGATGTCTGGATGTTTCATCTTTTGTGCGGCCGGTGAGGGTCGTAGACAAAAGTCATGGATATAGTATGCAGGTCCGCAGCGTGAAGTCTTGTGACGAGATGGGCCCAGTCCAAGTAACACATAGCTGTAAATATGATCTCGTATCTCCGCTGGCAGAGATAAGAAAAGCGAACTGTTCATGTTTGATATACTGCAAGGTGAGGATCAAGAGTTGCGATAGAGGTTGCGCAAAATTTACAGTAGACAGAGCTGCAGATATGTATATGCGGGCTTTAACTCAATCGACCTCTCCCTATCAACCTAAACTCAAATAGTATGATCCTGGGTCAGGTGCTGTCTTACATTGACGGATACAGCAATTCATCGACCGGCTGTGGAAGATAGAGCTTGTCCAACGGTCCGATATCGATACATAGGGATGGGTTCTGCGCCAAGTGTGCAGCTTAGCCATCGCTTTGAGCGAAGGATTGTTAAACGTCTAACCATTTTTATCAGGTTAAAAGCACGTTACGACCAGGATGCAACGGCAAAGTCGAGACCGGACACGGAAAAGCACTTTTTGACAGCAGATGATAGGCTGGGGTCAGATTCTGGAAAAGCGCTGGACAAAAGTGTCATTCCCCGACGTAGCGATGAGCAAAAAAATCGCCTGTAGGAGAGCAAAAAGGAAAGAGGTCGCTCATGACGTGAAGTAGGGGAGAAGTCCTTGCGACGGCGCGCCATATGTACCTCAAACCCAAGATTTCACCCTCCCCATGTGCTGAAGTCTGTAACTAGCAACCTCTTCCTATGCAAGCATAGGACGACGTCCTTGCTATCGAAAGACACGATATCCTCTAAATCCGGTATATATCCACAGAGAGTCTAGAACATGTCGTATCTCAAAAAACAGTATCCTGTTTCCAGGGATTATTGTGCATTTCCATAGTGTGGGATTTTTCTTTGTGAGGGGAGATGTACATCCGGCGCGCCGTCTGTCCATGCCTCGGTTGTACTGAAAGATTCAATCAGTCTGACGAATACATACTCAACGCGTCAACCTGACAAACGCGTCTTCTCCCAGATTTCGTGTTTCGCCGTCGACATCTTTCACTCATCAACTATACCAATTCACATCATCACGATTCTGCAGTCTAAGATCTTCCTCGCTCTGTTGAAAGCCTCATAGTGACCCACCCGAACGAACTCGTCACTACTCAACAGACCACCACACAACAAAACACAATGGCAGAACAAACTCCTCGCATCAACGCCTCGTACCTAGAGCAGTTCACCCACCGCACAGTCCGCATCTTGGGCAAAGTCACACAACTCAGAGGCGAAGAGGCTACCATTGATGCCGGCGGCCAGATCAATGTGCATCTGAACAGAGTATGTCTTGACTCTCTTCTCCCATTCTGCCCCTCCTCTCGCCATACCCTCCTATATCAGCATGTTTTGTAAATCATCAGCACGTCTCTTCTCTTCGCTTTCTTTGACTATTCATATATTGCGAGACTATACTGATTAATGATGCAGGAGTCACATCTCACCGTCAACCATGCCGTCGAGATCATCGGCAAGGTGCAAGCAGACTTGAGTGTCCGCGTTCTTACCAGCACAGACTTTGGCGAAAACATCGGTATGAATATGATCGCCAGATTTTGTTATTCTTCCAGGCTAACAAAGCATCCCTATAGATTTCTCACTCGCAGAGGCAGTGGTCGATGCGACACACCGCCACAACGAGATCTTTTACTCAAAAGAGTGATACTGCCAAAAATGATGGCAGATGATCATTCGCCTGTTCGCAAAGACAAAAGAAAGATAAGATGATGTCGACCGGCTTCCGCAGTCCTAGGCAAGAAGTGTTCTGGAGAACGACCGGACGAATTGACAGATGACCTTGAGGGGCTCTAATGGCTTAATCAAAACCATGAATTCCCTAACCGGAGTTACGCTCACTGGGCTTATCCGACCCTCACAGTGACTAGACTGAAAGATTCAAGGGTTCATAGATAGGTATATTGAATCCGTACAATGAGTAGAAAGCGGAGTCAAATGAAGAAGAATTGACTTACTTTATTGCTCGAACGCTGAGTTATTTTGTTGCTGCCTGTAGTGAGTCAAAGCATCTTTACCTGCGATAATCTGCTTGTTTGTTTTGCCTCTCCCCTTCGTCTCGTCCTTCATCTCACACCCTTCTTCTCTTTCACAAACCCGTCCATCATGAAAACTCCACCTCGCACACGCATTCCCATCATCTCCGTTACTCACGGCACCAACCTTCTCACCACTCACCCGCCCACCGTCGATCTAACAATCCATTGCGGCGACCTGACCCAAGAATCAAAACTTTCGGAATACAAACAAGCGATATCTCTACTCAAGTCCCTCGACGCACCTGTCAAATTCGTAATAGCCGGCAACCATGACTTTACTCTCGATACACCAGCATATGCGCAAAAACTTATTGAAGCTGGACTGCCGCTACCCGCTGAGGATGAGATTGTGAAAAAGACATATGGCGAGTTTGGTGAAGCAAGAGCATTATTGGAAGCTCAACGCGACACTGGCATCTTGTTCCTCGACGAGGGCACTCACAAAATCTCACTCGCTAATGGTGTGACATTCAATGTCTACGCAAGCCCGTATACTCCCTTTAAGGCCGGTGGATGGGGATATTGCTACAATCCTGCTTCACCTCATCGCTGGAACATACCCAAAGATATCGATATAGCCATCACACATGGACCTCCACATGGAATCTCGGACCGCACACACGAGAGCCAGCGAGTAGGATCTCCAGACTTCTTTACCACCATAGCAAATGCCCGCCCACTTATCCACTGCTTTGGCCACATCCACGAAAGCTGGGTTGCGAAAAAAGTTGGCCGGCGTGGTGACCAAGCTAGTGAAGATCCATCGCATTTTACAGATATCGACAACGACAACGAAAACTCAGAACTCTTCAGAGTCTAGTCACTTGAAGACCTGGGAGATTCGACTCTACGGAGAAAAAGGCAAGCAAGGAGCGGAAGTTGCGGGATCTGGGGAAGAAGGGGTATTGTTATGCTGCCCCTGAGTTACAGAGAGGGATGCAGACGTTGTTTGTCAACGCAGTAATCGAGGGCGGGTTCGAGGAGACCCAGAGGTTACCTTGGTTGGTGGAGGTTGATCTTCCGGTTCCTTCCAATTGTACAGGGATATCAGACCAATAGCTGTAGAAATGCACATTTGAGGTAGTGAATATGAAGGGTTCACGGAAACTTGCACTATCGTCTGCTCTAATGTAGATGGAACCAGATTTTTCGAAATCAATTTTCATTGCTAACTCCTTACTCCTTCACAATTTGACTGAGATAACCACCAAAAATCAGAATCCCATTCAACACCTAATCATCACCAACATCAATAGCTGGTTCCAAGCGTAGTAATTGCCGATCTTGGCCTTTAGCTGACCAAATCCGCGCAGCTGAAGAAGCTGCAAATTGCACCAGCACTGGTGCATTCCTGCCCGGCAGCGCAATCACTAGATGACTCGCACTCATTTCCATCATAGGGGCAGTCGTAGGTTCCGCAAACCAGATCACCGGTCTCAATCTCGCCATTATCAACACTGTACAGACACAAGCCTCGGCTATCGGCACAGACATCGCGAACGGCGCCACAAGTTGGAGTTGATCCGACGGCAGATTCGGTCGTGGAGACGGTGACAGTCTCGACAGGAGCCGTGATGGTAGCCGTAGGGAAGCCAAAGCATGAACAAGCAGAGGCGTAACGGGATTCGATCACGGACGAAGAGGTTCCGCAGGGCCCGGTGGCATAGGTTGGCACATCTGTTTCCATAACAATGGTCTCGTAAAGACCAGTAGGGAAGACAGTCGCGTCCGCGGTAGCATCGTAGACGGTAATAGTTCTTATAGCGGTGAGCCCAAGGTAAGAATCTTACTTTAATACCATGCGGTCACTTACTCAGCCTCGGGATATTCTGTGGCAGTCTGGAAGCTGGCGCAATCAGTCTGACGGACTTCCAAAGCAGGACGAGCTCTGGTGCCGGTAATGGCGCGTGCACAATTGTCCTTTGTGATGAATGATTAACTGGTGTACACCGTGTGGAACTGAACTGATTACATACAGCGTTGCATGCGGCTCTTGCAATGGCGGCGCTGGCGCCGGGAAGGGCAGCAATAACGAATTGAACGAGTCTCATGATGTAAAGGCTTGAAGTGATAGTCTGTTGGTGATTCTTGATTGTGATGTGCTGACGTGGGAATTGAGGGTTGTGAGGAAGGTATTTATGTCGCCTGAGAGAGTACAACCACTTGTGACTTACGCATTCAAAATGCTCGAATTTGGCCGCGCGAGGTTCTCGATTCGTAGTCTGACTACTGAGTACCCATACTCAGCTCGCATGTTGATTGTCGTTGATGGCCGGCTGGCAAGCACAGGGAGCTATTGTCCGTATGTCAAGACGTTCGAAGGAGTTCTTGGGTTGTGGAGGAAAGAGGGGAGATCGCGAAAGCCAAGCATGATTCAGCTCATCTGGAGGTGTGAAATAAGATGATGCTTTCGAAGACCGACAACCACAAACAGTATAGATGTTCTGATCCATTGGCCATCACGGTCAAACGGGTGGTGGTACTTAAGTATCTTCATGAGTTGAAGCTGACAGCCTGAGGATACATCTCATTCTCGACAGAGGTGACAGAGCTGAACAGCGATCATCGCTTGTAAGCTTCATTGGAATGCTCAAACCAAGAGCCTCTCGGGGTCTCGATCATAAAGCATATTAACAAAGACTGTCTCAATTGTCTAAGTTCACAGCAGTTGTAGTACGATATACCAACCCATCGTGAGGAAGTCGGCAAGAGTCACATTGCTCTTGTTCTTTCGCAGAGGCAAGACCATCAGGGCGGCTTATATGTAGGAGGTTGATACTGTAACCAATGCAGTCTAGATTGAAGGCAGACATACAGAAGCTGATGCTGGAGAAGAGGAGCTGAGGATTGTGTCCATATGACGTTGATAGATGCCACAGATCTTTGCAGGTTGCAGTTCCGGACCCAATCCTCGTTACTTCTGCCTTTTGTGCTTACCAGAAGCTCTCATTCGTGCGTAGAAGGCGTAGAAAAGACCCCCAGCGCTCCGGAAAAGAAAGTAGCTGTGAAGCTGAAAAACAGGAAGTGGCTGAATTGGGGAGCGGAGGGACAAACTGTGCAGCGTTGCAGGATTACATCTTAACCACAAAGATCTGACCCATTTCAGCCATTGCATGTCATGAAATCCATGGAGAAGCCCGAGTTGGTCTCGTGCTCAGCTCTGGGAAGACGACTTTGTTCGAATTGCACGACTGCAAGTCTCTCGTTCACCGGACCGTTCTAGTTTGCGCCATAGAGATGAAGGAAGCTTCTTTCATATGGGCGGTGCGTCGCCCAGAGAAGATCCACGAGGGGAGGGAGGACTTGGCATTACGTAGATAGCGACATCGCAGCTACAAAGGTACATAACAATAGTTGCTACACTCATCGCGAGGAAGGCTACGAATTGTGAACGTCGGACAGTTTATACTATTCTTTTGAACTGTCGTTGCCATCATTCTGTTTCTCGTCATTTGGTCTCTGTCACTAACATTGCCGTCAGCATGGTCTAGAATACAACGTGTTCTTCACGAAGTCGTGTTCTGTCACAATCCTGCTGAGTGCTCAAGGGTCAATAGAGTTGAAAAAACTTTATGCATGTATGCTTTCTGTATTTGTCCAAGGTGGCTACCTAACTGGACAACTTCCCTCGTACTCGACTAATTAGTTGTGAATCTTAGCACTCAGACCAGGCAGAATCTCAAGGTCCTTCGGTTTGTAGAAGTACTTGCCCTCCTTGATCTCAGGTGTGTGTGTTCTTCTCTGCTGTTGAGTCTGTCGTGCCGTAACCCATTGTTGCATCGTGAGATGCTGATCTAACTTTGTGAAGTCGTTCTCAGTTAGGCCCAAGCGATCGAGGACAGGGCTCTTGATAGGATCTAGGATAACGTGGTTGTTTGGCCTGCATATCGTCAGTGAACGCAAGGGATAAATCAACATCTCGGAAGCACGAACCTTGCGAAGTACAAGACACCAAGACGATCGATATGTGCTTGATCGCTGGGAGGCGTGCGAACGCGATGAACGCTTGACTTGACATAACCACCAGTCAGGGCTGTCAAGGCATCACATGTGTTGATGGTGATGGTCGCGTCTTGAGGCTTGACCCACTTCCACTCGCCCTCGTTGTTCAAGATCTGCAGTGCTGCAACTGGTTGACGGAACAATAAAGTCACAGAGCCAAGGTCGGTGTGGCCTGGAGTGTAGAGCTCTCCAACCTTAGCATTGTCCTCTGCACTACGAGTGGCGTAGTGCATATAGCGTAGATGGTCTTCACCAAAGTCATCGTAGGCATGATCTTTGACAAAGAACTCCTCATCAACTTCCAGTAGAAGGGCAAACAGCCTCAAAAGCTTCACCACGACCTCGGAATGACACTGCCGACTGAACTTCTCAATTTCATCGATGTGATCTTGGAGGACAGCAGGATGCTGACGCTCATGGTGTCCATCAAACTTGGGAAGATTGTAGACTTGGATGTTGTCCGTAACACCAGGTGCGAGAGAACGAAGACCAGCAGGTCTGTAACCGTTGTAATCACCAGATTCGAGATCTTCGATGTTGTGGTGCTTGAGCTTTTCTTCCAGCGGGAGGTCATAGAACTCGCGTCCTAGGGCAAATTGGCGGTCTACTTCCTCTTGGCTGATGTTGAAGTTGTTGACATAGAAGAAGCCTAGCATATGTCAGAAGCGAACACGAGTGAGACCGTAGAGGCAGACTTACCGACATGGCGAACAGCATGCTCGAGTTGTTTGACGAGCTCTTGCTTGCCGCCAGGCTTCTCCAATTTGCCCAGGTCAAGGGTAATGAGCTCAGCCCAATCCACTACAAAGATGTCAGACAGTTTTGACAGAGACGGGATGTCAAACTTACGGTCTTCTTTGGTCACAGGAACCTGTTCATAGGGAGTGAATGTCTTTCCAGGCATGATGAATGGTATTGATTTCAAGACGTTCAGATATCGTTATGATCCGTCATTCTTTCGAGCTGAAGGTAGATGTCTTTTATCATAGTTTCCAGCGACCTCGGGTGATCCTTCGTCCAGCACACCATACACCGAGTCATATCCTGCTGATTCTGGGAATCCACATGTATTGTTGTGTTAACAGACGGTTGCATAGAAATAAAGGTTGAGCGATAGGAAGTGTTGATGTGACCAATAAAAGTGGTGGTATTGTCGTGTAGGAAGGAGGGGGAGCATCACGCAAAGCGGGGCAAAATTGCGCAACTTCAGCTTGCATATCACCGCCAGAAGCAGCGCTCTACAACGACTCATACCTTAGTCAAGCATTGTTGCTCTTTTGAAGCTGACTTACCACTGACAAGCCATAGGTACCAAAGTTTCGTTGGTCTTGTCGCTGAGGCTGTACGACATTCATGACTCGAGATTTATACAATACTGTGTCTCCTCATAACGCATCCGGACTAGTTTACATGGTTCGACCACTGGGTATGCTCATACTTTGCAGCGACCACCAAGGCTGGTCGTGCCGCTCTTCCTATCATACTCCGAGAAGGATCAAACCACGTATCTGCCGGGATCATCAAGGGCTCTGTAAGTTCTCCGGTAGCGGGTTCCGTCAGATACAGGCACTATGAATCGACGGCAGGTTGTCCTCGCAATGCCCGGGAATATGGTGTGCTTTGGAAGAACTTCAGAAACTCGTTTCTGGTAGGCTCAACCATATGTACCCTCTTTGAGATCAGGGTATATATCATTGCTGATGGCCATGTATATTTCAGACTCTTGAGATCGACCTCTGATAGACACCTAGCGCAATGGCAAACCTCCTGACTAGACACACAAATGTCAGCCAACAATATGATAGCCCCAAGAAAGACACTGCTTCAGTCAATGCAATCAGCGAAGGAAGTCAATTCATCAGCTCTGGCAACTCGGAAGAACGATACACGTCGACCCAACGCTTCTTTCGCTCGGTCCAAAGATATATCTGGGACGATCCTGACAAGCCGAAACACGAGAAGAGATTCTTGCTGAAGCTCGACTTCTATCTCCTCACCTATGCATGCTTAGGATATCTGTGTAAGAACCTCGACCAACAGAACATCAACAATGCATATGTGTCCGGTATGAAGGAGGCGTTACATATGGACGGTAACGAGCTCGCATTTCTGAGCAATGTGTTCACTGCTGGATATGTTATCAGTCAGCTCCCAGCAGTCATCCTGGTCACAAAGCTGCGGCCGTCGTATGTCATCCCGACACTTGAATGTCTCTGGGCAATTTTTACCTTCTGTTCGGCCGCGGTAACTTCTGTACCGCAACTATACGGGTTGAGGTTTCTCATCGGCTTTTGCGAAGGGGCTTTCTTTCCGTGCATCATCTACCTGATAGGTTCATGGTACACCAAGCATGAGAGAGCGAAGAGGACGACACTCTTCTACTGTACCGCGTCATTAGCGCACATGTTCTCAGGCTATCTCCAAGCAGCGGCTTACAATGGTCTTGATGGAGTTATGGGTCATGCTGGATGGCAGTGGTGAGTCATCTCAGAACCTCCAATATCATACCTCTCGGCTGACGTTAAAACCAGGCTGTTCATCATCTGTGGCATCATCAGTTTACCCGTCGGAGTAATCGGATACTTCTTCAACCCTGACTTCCCAGAGAACACCAGAGCCTTTTATCTGACCAAGGAGGAAGCCGCATACGCAAGACAGAGACTCATCCTAGATGGCTACACACCTCTCGGATCTGAATCCTCGAAATGGGACAAGAAGAAGATCTTGCGCATAGCGACAACCTGGCAATTCTGGGTCCTGTCATTTGGTTACTTCTTCGTGCAGTCCAGCCATCCTTCCCAGCAGCCTTTTTACTCGCTGTGGCTCAAAGCTGAACATCACACCGTATATCAGATCAACGTATGGCCAACTGGTCAATCTGCAGTCGGTGCCGTAACTCAGATCATCGCCGGTATGCTATCAGACTCACCCCTGCTGAGTGGCAAAAGGTGGCAAACGATAGCCGTACTCCAAGGCGCATCTTGTTTTGGTACACTGGTCTTAGCCATTTGGAACGTACCCATCGGACTCAAGTACTTTGCCATGTACATCAGTTTCTGCTCTGCCGGTGTACCTGGTCTGTTCTACTCTTGGTTCCCAGATCTGATGCCGCATGATCATGAGATGCGTGGATTCTTGACCGCATTCTCAAACATGTTTTCCTACGTCAACATCATCTGGTTCACAGATGCGGTCTGGAGAACAGAGGAAGCTCCGAAGTTTCGAGCTGGATTCACTGCTGCGGCGTCGTTCAGTGTTGCTTTGATATTAATGGTTTGCCTGATACGGATCCTGGAGAAGCGCGATACGAAGAAAGAGCACCGGCCGAAGGAAGGAGTTCCTGGAGTTGAAGATGGAGTCATTCCAGAGATGCAAGCAGATCCGGTCCACGTAGTATAGCGAGTCAATATTACGTCGTCTTCGAAGCAGAGCGTTTCACTCTCCGATCCGCAACAGTCACTTCCTACCAACATACCAGCCATCTACTATGACACCACATGTACTGTCCGCCCATATGCAGGAGTGTCGTTCATCGAGCTGTGAGGTCGATGGGTGAACGCAGATGATTGGCAAGTTGTGAGAATCTGTTCGTCCGCCGCCCGGTCTTGGCAGAGTGCAACCTCCGCCAGCATGAGACATCAACGAAGAAGATCTTTACAACAACATCAATATCCACAATCTCAATCTTGAAGAATGCGCATGTTGGGGAGGTTGACATCTGCCTAGTCAAGGGCAGGGAGTAATATTCATTGAGTTACTAAGACTCTCATTTTTGGTTACTGAGCTGGTGACCCTGATAGCGAGCCTTGCTAGTATCAACACACCTGGCTGTGGCTACTCTTACCCTTAGGGCCATGTGTAGAAGTAAATCTTAGCGTCTTGCAAGAAACGACAGCGAAGGCCTTTCAATGTTGTGTGGATCACATAATCAATCCCCAACAGAAGAATCTAACAGATGAGTTTCAAGCATTTTATGGATGACAGTTTGTTTTCTATTAGAGCAAAAGTTGGTATCAACGACTAGTTCAACGACAAACAGCTACCTCGTTCAGCGAATGACATGACCCTTTGAAAGGGCCGAGTGTACAAATCATAGAGCGAATACGTGTTACGAACGAAGCCGTAATCTTCTACAGGTTGGCAAAGGCAGCACCAATACCACCGAAGAGAGCAGCAGCTCCAATAGCACCGGTAGCGAAGGCGTTGGCAGCAGCAGTCGACGAACTAAGAGCACCGGTGGTGGCGCCTCCCTGAGCAGCGTTGGATGTGGTAGGGGTAGCCTGGCCAGAGGTGAATGGTACGTTGGAGGCTCTGGTGGTGACACCAGCGAAAGCCTGAGAAGTGCTTGAGGGATTGGCAGTCTCACTGACGTTACGAGCGACAGTGTTGTTGGGGTTCAGTACTCTGTCAATAACATGGATGACACCTCCGCTGAACAAGATATCAGGGTTGATGACCTGGGCGCTGTTGACGTAGATGCTGCCATTGATGTTCTGAACGGTCAAGTTACCGCCGGTGAAGGTAGGCAGAGTGGTGTTGCCTTCCGGGATGCCGGCAGAATATAGTACAGATCCATTCACGACATGGTAGCCCAGGACCGAGATAAGATCAGCGGTAGTAGCATTAGCAAGAGCATCTCCGACAGCTTGGAAGGCATCGTTGTTGGGTGCGAAGATTGTGACATCTCTGAGACCGCTGAGGGGGCCGGTCAAGTTGAGCGTCTGAGCGGCACCACCGAGCGCAGTCAGGTTGGTGTTTGTGAGGGTGGAAGTGAGGTTTCCAGGAATAGTGAGCGTCCCATCAACGATGTGAATGACACCTCCGGTGAAGTTTAGATTAGCACTTGTGACCGACACGTTGTTCTTCAGCCCACTGTAGAAGTAGGCTGTGTTGTTGGCCAGAATAGCTTCCACGACTTGTCCTCCAGTGACGTTGGAGAAAGCAGGGTTGGTCAAGTGTGTGGGAGCAAAGGTTGAGGTCTCATTGCTGAGAGCAGTACTCAAAATTGTGCCATTTAGAGTGTGGTAGCTAATCAATGCGGTGACAAGCTCAGGAGTGATGGCAACACCAGAGGTGTTCAGACGGGCCAATGCGTTGTTGCTGGGTGCAAGAAGGGTAACATTTGTCATCTGGCTGACGCTACTCAACAGATTGAACTGCGAAAGGAGAGTCCAGAACGAATTGAGCTGATCATTTGCCAAAGGAACTGTTCCATTGGTTGTGCTGCTGATGTTCCCACCAGTGGTGAGATCCTGTGCTGAAGCAACAGCTGCCGCGAGAGCGAACGGAGCGATGTTTTGGAAACGCATCTTCAGATATGGAAGTAGATAAAATGTTGTGAAGGTCTGATACCAACGAGGGTTTTGCGAATCAACTTACTCGTAGGTAGGGGGGGGGGGGGGGTCTTATGTATCCGCGGATTCCTGATCGAGAGCTCGACTTGGCTGTGTTGGCTAGTCCTTGGCTATCCGCGGATCATGCAGCTCGTATAGCAGCGGTTGCGCATGACAAGCCCTGGCAGGATCGATGGCATGGTTGGCACTGCCCAAACCATCATGCAGCATGACCTAAGGACTGTTGTCAACAAGTAGGTACGACAATCGAGCTCGTCAAAGAACCCGAGAGCTCTGGTGATCGCAGCTTCCAGCCCTGTTGGTTTCATCCGTTCTGTGGAGCATTCCATGCACGTCTAAGGTCTATCTTAGAAAATCACTGCCTACACAGCACCGCGACCATTAGAACAAAGACCTTGAGGCCAAGCCCATTTGGTCCGATCTGGGACCTCTGTTGCAGAGCCAAGAGACATACCAGAAGAATTTGTAGTCACATCATTGTGCACCAGAAGTGCCAATGCACCCCGCAGAAGGGCAGATCTGGGGTCTGCGGGGCAGCAGCCGCTGCGCAGCTCGTTTGGAACGACGCTTGTAGAATGTACTTGTACATCTGCTTCAGATGAAAAGTAGCAAAAGTCTTTGCATGGTATGGCGGAGGCTGTGAGACGCGTAAGCCGGCTTGTCCATTCTAGGGCAACCTGCGGTTTGATTCGGTAGACTTGACAACCAGCGGCTAAGGCCAACCCTTCGTGAGGTTTAAATGCCTTGGTATTGGAGCGCCAGTTTGAAGTAGCTGGAGGTTTTGCTGTGGAGGGGTATTCTGCCAAGCGAGGGCGTTGCATGATGAAGTCATCATTTCGATCCTTCAGGGATCAGGAGTCGTCGACAAGGTGAACGCGACAGGTCGAGCACTTCGTGGTCGCAGGAACAGAGAACATAAGTTGGCGTGATATTAGGACTCACGACCAATCGGAAGATAGAGCACGGCGGATTTTTGCCGATACACTACTGCGCGAGGTAGCATCGCTTCCAGATTGTAACTCGAACTTGCCGCTTCTGGGAGATCTACTCCTCCTGATTATCTTCATCAAGATCGCGCAGCAGTGTGCATCGGAGTCATGAGCATTGCTTCAAGTGATCTGGCGTATTCTGCATCACACCCGCTGCCGCCAATGACTTTTGCCAGACCAACACCTCGAATGCCTTCAAACAGTTTCAATGTGCCATTGTCGCCGTATCCATATGCTGGTTGGAAGTACTCAATTTCAAGCTCCTCGGCATCAGAAAATGCTTGCTCGAGCTGCTCTGCAGTAAAGCGAGCATCGATATCAAGCCGCAGATAGATGTACCAACGCTTGATCTTCCATCTGCCTGGACCTTCTGTGATTGGTTGTCGAGGGCTCATGAGATACGGCAGTGCAGTGAGCAACGATGGATGAGATGCGAATTGATTGGCGCCGTAGAGTATGCTCGAGCCTTCGCTGTGGATTTGCCGACATGTTCGTAGAATTGCTGGACATAGATCGAGCGGTGGGAGGACATAGTCTGAGCACAGCCCTCGTGTCGCGATTCGACGCGATTGCCTCACATGGGTGGGAGCTGTGAGCAAAAGCGCGTAGATGGTATTGCGCAACTCAGCTGGCAGCGCAAGAAAGGCGGAAGGCCGCTGTGTGGCCATTGCCTCAGAACTCATGATGTTGACGCGCAGCGATAGAAAAGGGCAGAGATGCCTCCGAATCTACCCAACAGCGCAGTCTTATGATTTAACATCATTTCGACGGACCAAAGGACGGATGGCATGTCAACTTTGTTTGTACCTGGAGATAAGAAGCGATCTGTGTCGCGATTGGCTTCGGGACAACGTGCTGTAGCTTACGCGGTACACTCTATACTAAAAATACAACAATCATCCAACCAACGTCAGCCTGTCTTCTTACATCCATTTACATCACTTCACAATTCTTTGTATAAACACAGTGTATGCTTTCCGCTACGCGATTGACCGTCTGGGAATAGCCACAGAATTCTACTGTCATCTCTCACTCCGCAGTACGCCTATCGAAACACCCTGAGACAAGGCCTCTCTGTGAACAGCTCCTCCTAGAAAGCTTTGCACAGCTGCATATGGGCAGGCTATCGCGCACGAGAGTTGTAGAGACAACGTCCACAACATGACACTCTTCCATAGGGAGTAGCATGTCCCCGTGGTTCCCTCTGCGGGTCGACCCATAAGACGTGTGGTCCGATTTCGTACAGGAAACGACTGCAGCGAGAGTAGGGCAGTCGATTGGTATCATACAAGGTCAAGGTAGGTGCCTCGAGGTGATGGTATGCGATATAGGCTTGCGCGTGGATATTCCTCTGCTTTGTAACAGTTGCTCCGGTGAAATGATCATAGAGGTAGGTGAGACTGTGCAGCAGGGCATAACACAAGAGACGAGAGGGGTCGTTTAGTCCTCCAACACGGGGTGGGGACGAGGTGATAGTATCCGACGCGGCCGTCGATTTGGAAGCTCGAGGCTTTGTTTATACCACTTTTTCTATTCGTCCACTTCCTCTCGCAACCACATCCAAATCGCGAAAAACGTACGTGCACTATCAGATTCTTCCCCTTCCTCATACTAACTGCTCAGCACGATGGCACCAAACATTCGCGGTCGCAGAGAGGTTG
Source organism: Aureobasidium sp. EXF-8845 (assembly GCA_024195465.1). Lineage (NCBI taxonomy): Eukaryota > Fungi > Ascomycota > Dothideomycetes > Dothideales > Saccotheciaceae > Aureobasidium > Aureobasidium sp. EXF-8845. Next base: position 6,409 of record SWBH01000079.1, on the reverse strand, counting down.
AGGAAGCTGCGATAGTTCTCTTGCAGATGGCCGAGCAGAATTGGGACGCGCCTGACTTGATCGAAGACGAGGAGATCGGAGCCGAGGACACTGTACCGAACGCTGTGGAGCCTGTAGACGAGCGAATGCAAGGTGCAGAGATCGTTCTGTCATTCAGTAAGGCTGCTGTGGTTCATTCGACCAGTCCATCGCAGTCTGTCTCGACGAACGCCGCACCTGCTGTACCGGTTGCACCTGTCGCGCCTATCGCGCCTGCTGCGCCTGCTGCCCCGGCTCTCAACCCGATCTCAACCCCTCCGATCAGAGACTCTTCGATGGCTGCTCTTACTCCACAGCAGCGGACCGTCCAACAACAACGCAAGGCCATGACACCTCAACAGCGTGGTGCTCTTGCTCTTAAGCCTTACACTCACTACGACTTCAACAACATCCAAATCGGCACTCTTTGGCAAACCAAGAATGAAAACCGCACTTTCCGCCAGACGCAGAGAAGAAAAGGTGCTGCACGTCTGCGCGCTGGTACGACCACTGGTCTGAAGTTTCCAGGTCGTCGTCGGGCTTGAGCCTTTGTCACGCTCATTTGAGACATCTTGACAACAAAGAACGCCTTTCCCTTTGTCTTTTCTTCCCAGCACTTATTTTTTCTTCTTTCCTCATCGTCTTCAATCATCGTGTTCAAAACGCCATGAATAACCCCAAGGGAAAAAAACAGCACAAAGCGCCCTCGCACGATGAAATCTTCATTCAAGTCCAACAATGGCTTTGTTCAACGCGTATCGAGTTGTGGTGAGCTCGCCAATTACACCCAATTTTCACATCCAACACCGCTATCAAGAACAACCGCGTGAACGCGTAGGAACAACACCATGGAGCGCCATGGAGTCCTTCCGCCAGATAGTTCATGACCGTACAAAATCTCCTTCTCAGTCCTTCTTTCTGTACCACGAAACAACACTATAACCACACACAACATGTCCTCAAGCTGGGAAGATCAGTCCATGGACGACCGCAACCAACACCAGCTCTTCTATCCTGACGATAAGGCTCAGAGGGACGACTCGATGACGGTCTATCCTTCTGGTCCAACTTTCGTCCAGTCTCGTCTTCCTGACTCGGCTTCCTACCACAACTTCAACGCCTGCGAGAGTTTTATGCCCTTGGAAGACCCCTTCTCCGATGGATTTGTCCCCATATGCGGCGACATCCCCATGAACGACTTCGCCCACGATCCCTGCTCTCAGCCTTCTGAATCTGACTATCCCAACAACAACTACTTCTTCAGTTCACTGGATGACTTTGAAGACGCTCTGTTCTCCCCTGGTAATCCCCCAGTGGTCGACATCTCACAGATACCCGTCGACTCTATCGAGTTTCCTTCAACTCCTGCTTCAGTCCTTCCTGCCCCAGCGCCCAACGTTCAACAGATAAAGACCCCCTGCAAGTCCAACAAAAAGACTCGCAAGCCCAACACTGGCAAACAAAACATAGGAAAGAAAAAGTTTCCTTGCCCATACGCAGGCTGCAGACGCGTCTCCACCTGCGCCACGAATCTCGAAGAGCACATCCTCACCCACACTGGGGTCAAAGAATATGCCTGCGAGATCTGTACAGCAAGCTTCGGTCGTCCATGGGGATTGCACCGTCACTATGAAACTAAACACCACATGGATGTCAAGGTCGAAAAGAAAAGAGGTGTGAGAAATCGTGTTGACACTGGCAGTCCGAAGAAGTCTGGCAAGACCGGAGGTATGGATGATCAACACCCACTTCCTCAAGGTCCCCCTCCCTCTATCCTACCTCCTCAGGCTCCTTCTCCCCAAGGCCCCTACACACCTCCTCCAACTAGTATTCGCATCACTGCTCGTGGTCCAGAAGGACCTTTCTCCTGCTGCTTTGAGGAGTTTGCTGATGGCAATGACTTTGTGATTCACAACCACCTCTATCACGGACTTCTTTACAGCTTTCTCTGCTCCTGCAACATCTGTCAGAACGATCAAGTCCTTATCGAGCAGCCTGTTCAGCAATATCCCACCTGGAACAAGCACCCTATGGACGTCGGACCTGAAGACGAAGACATGAACATCGATCCCACCCTTCGCACACCTATCACCCACACCAACCGTCTCACATCATCTCCCACCTCAATCACCTCCAGCACATCTTCCAAGGCCACCGACACTCCTATCTACACTCCCTCTGAGTCTCTTCCTGACGTTGACACGCACACGGACACTGAGATGGAAGGTCCAATCTACAGCACGATCACCTTCGACTCAGACCACTTCCCCGTTCACAATCACGGTCCTGTGTCTCCATCTACCTTCTACGACGACCTTGGTCTCGACTTCGATGGCATGAGCAATGAGCAACTTCATGATCATCTTTGCGGTAACTGGGCATAAATCCACTGAGACTACTTCTTCGTGCACAACAAGGGCTGGGAGAATTGGTGTTTCTGTCCATCGTAATTCTTTACTTTCCTTTCCTTTCCTGTTCTCTTTCGCTTCCCTTCTCATTCCCTTTTGCTTTCCCCTTTTTACACTGTTTTCTTTTCACATTACTGGCGTCTGGAGTTTGTTTTTATCACTGTGTTCTCGCTAGAAGAAGGAGGAGGGAGAAATCACAAGCATCAACAAGGAACAAAGCATCACAAGGGCGTTAGGTCGAAGAGCATGGAATTATACCCCAGCATGAATTGAATTGAACGAAAAAGCATAAATAGACCAAGAACATGAAGTCACACACACAACCACCGAAAGACCTCCCAAAAGATATCCTCTTTCACTGTGCCAAAAGAAAAGGACAAAAAGTCCCTCGCAAAGCACTCTGCTTTTTCCTCTCCATATCGCAGTAGAGAAAGTCATGTTGGAAGATACTTTGACATCCAAGAATGATCAATGCATATCATTCAAAGCACAAATGTTGAGGGGATATCATCGGAACTAAGTTGAGTTTATGGCATTCAGGATGGGATCCGAGTATCACCAAGGTTTGATAGCAAATGAGCCATGATTGGTGAATCATGAGGGTAGTAGTATATCGTCATACTATATCCACTAGAACAAAAGTAGTACCGTGTATAAGTTTAGAGTGAAAGGCCGGCCACATGTAAGAAGGAGAATCGAAAAAAGAATCAAAAAACAAAAAAAGAAACGCCATCGCTAAATGTATAAAACCCCTCCAAAACCGGACCCAGTATCCCCAACCCAAAACCATCAAAACTCCGGTGTCTTACAAATCACCCACGCCTCCCTCTACTTCACCTACCACAGATAGTCTCAAAGTTTACTCCTCACCCCTTCCAATCTAAACCTAACATCCTTGAGAACCTTACTAACAGGTCTCCACTCCTCAAACTCCTCTACTAACGCCTTGACCTCCCCTGCCATACTCTCACCCTTCACAATCTCCTCTTCTAAAATGCCTCTAAGCGCCCACGGCAAAAAGTAAGGATTTGCATTACTTCCACTAGCAGGAATTTCAAACTCTGCAAAGGAGGGAGGGATCCCAGACACTGATCCAGCAGAAACACTACCTCGGCGGAGAGAGTTGGCGGCACTGACTGATTCTGGAGGACCACCGCGGGAGGAACGGCGGGATGCTGCGTCTGTGGATGCTGCCGCGGCGGTAGAAGGTAAGTCAGTGGTTTCGAGACAGAAGCGGAGGGCGAGAGTATAGACTGCAGGATCGTCGTAGATGCGCGAGTGGCCTTCGCCGCCGTAGAGGGAACCTGCTAGAGGAAGAGACAATTCGCGGATGAGACCGTGGTCTGAGACGCCGAGATTGCGGAGTTTGAGGGCGAAGGCGACGAGGTGGGATAGGAAGTCTGGGGCGTGTAAACGGCCGTCGACAAAAACGGCGCGGTAGACGTAGGGATGGGTGAGGGTCGCAAAGGTGGAGGACTAGCAAGGGCTAAGGTCAGCGGGAGGAAGGAACAGGAGCAGACAGAAGGTGACATACCTCGAGAGAAACAAGTTGATCGTCGATGCTACCACAATAGGTGATCCTCACTCCATGCCTCAAGACACCATCGAGAGCAGCTTTGTATTCTGTGCTGACTCTACTGTCCTGTCTGCTAAACTCGAACAACTCAGCCGCTGCACCTGCACCCAGCCATCGACTTTTGTAGTCGGCAAAAGGTCCCAGATTGACGCCAGCCATAGCGCATATACCGATTTTGGCATGAGGCGAGAGACATCCGAGTTGAAGAAGTTTGTGAACCAACATGATGGCTACAGGGACACCTTGAGAGTGACAAGCTACAAGGATGAGATCAGCTTGACGGAGATGAGACAGCCAGTTGAGCATGAGCTTCCACAGCGTCGCCACACGGTCAGCAATAAAGCCTTCACCTTCCAGAGCGACCGTTTCAATCTCGCATGGTGTATCAGGCTGGTTGGTCTGGATCCAGTCACGGATAGCGGTCGATGCATAGTTGGCGAAGCGAATCGAGGTTCCTGTGGGTTGACCAAGGACCTTCTGGATCAGCGGGGCAGGAAAATAGCCGTGCACACCGATGGCAATTGCGTTTTCTATTTTTGGTGGAGTGGGCGTAATCGAGACGTGCTTGGGTGCCAACGGTGTATCAATGAGACGAAGGGTAGAAGCGACATAGGTGGTAAGACGTTCTCGATACGAAGGAATGTATTCAGCAGAGTAGCTTTCGTCGAAGCTGGGTATGACGAGGTTAGGATTTGCTTGTGATTTTGCTGATTTGACGTCTGTGACGCTCTTTGGCGTGCCGGGTGCTTTGGCGGCATCTTTCAAAGTCACCTGAGGCTGGCTGGCGGACGAGAGTGATGTGGAGCTACTGTTGTTGATTGCCGATAGACCAAGCTTAGTCGACTTTGCTTTCTGTTGACGTTGCTCGTTAAACTGGGCAGCCTCGGGATGAGACTGTGAGGGCGTATCTGCCACAGCAATTTCTCCGACTTGTCGCTGTGTACCATTAGGTGTCTGATTACCTTCTTTCTCTTCGGCTCGCGACCAGAAGGCCCAGCCCGATGACTTTGACTGTGGTGTTTCTTCTCCTTGTTTGATCTCGGGCGCTGCTGTCGTTTTTGTGGGCGTCTCTGTTGGCTTCGTAGGCTCTTCGACCGAGGCAGTCCGGTCTGGCGAGGCGTCTTTGGAAGGAGTTGCGACTGTTTCTTGTTCTGCCTGCTGCTGATTCTGAGCATTACTCCACAGGCCAAACCAGCTGCGCGATGATGCAGTTGTGCCCACGCTACGGATCGAGTGCATCGTGTCGTTGATGTTAATGGGCTCGACGTTCAGACTTGCACCTTGGGTTGGCTTCTGCTCGGGAGTCGAAGGCAGTGGCGTACCCGAAGCTTCTTGACTGTCTTCCTGTGCTTTCAACATCCTGGAGTGATCGGTATAACCATCTGGGCGTGACCACCATCCTCCAAACCAGCCAGAGGCAGTATCTTGAGATGGCTCTGGTGGTAGTGGAGCTGCTGGCGCGGTTTGTGGTACTTCCTGTGTGATGGTGTCGACTGGAAGGGGCTTCAAATCTGTTGCCGAAGAAGAAGTGCTAGCGATAGCTCCGGCTTGTGCAGTGTCAGTCTTGACGTTGACCTCATCGACATTGTTTCCAGGCTTCAGCTCCGACTCGTCCTTGTTATCTTCTGCTTGTTCCTTGATGGGGGCTTTCTTGAAGTCTGCACTTGACTTTCTGATATTGTCTGAGAAGAAGGCAGGCTTGCTCAGTTTTGCGTTGCTGCCTGTAGCGTTGATCGAGTCTGACGAGAGTGTAGGGATCGACTTTGAGCTGCGTCGCAACGAAGGATGGACAAAACGACCTCCTGACTTTGGACTATCAGCCAGTGACTCGTTGGTGGCACCTCCAGTGACCGAGATGCTTTCATGTGTTGCTTGAGCTACAGGACTGGCTTTTGAGCGCCATGGAGCACCCTTGTACCAGCTGCTTCGCTTGTCGGCGGTAGATGATGGTGTGAGTGGTGAGTTTGATGAGATAGACGGCTGTTTGACGTGGGATGGTGTTTTGTCCAAGTCGGAACTTTGTAGAGAATTTCCTTGAGTGGTTGATAGTGGTGGTATTTTGTGTGGTAGAGTAGTATTGTCCGACTGAGTACTGTCAGGATCGTCCTCAGAAGCAGACGGCTTGTTCTTTTTTCGCCTTGGTCCCATATTGGCTGTGAATGAGTGAGGTATGATCAGATACGCGTAGCTACGTGGGAGAACGATAACAGAGCGACATGAGGGAACAGACAGAGGGTTGGTATGTCAACTGACAATGCCAACATCTGACTGACGCGATCGTCATTGGCAGAATGTCGATTCGCGCGCAAGTGGCTGGCAGGCGGTGTCTGACTCGCAAAAGACGGAGATTCTACCTTCTCCGCCCGGCAGTCGAGCCTTCCCTGGGAATCTTTTGCCCGCCGAGACT
>SWBH01000078.1:0-23488 GCA_024195465.1 Aureobasidium sp. EXF-8845 | reverse complement strand
TAAGATCTGCGCATTAAAAAAATTTTTTTTTAAAGCTCGCGTATTATAGATCTAGATATCTACCAATAAGATAAAAACGTGTTAACGTTTGAGCCCTTAAGATGAATCGAACATCTATCAAAATATTAACAGTATCTCGCTCTACCGTTGAGCTATAAAGGCTTATATGTAAATCGCTTCGGACTAAATATATTAGTGAAGCTACAACCCGACCCACACTTCAGCTTTTTAGCTTAAGTGTGGGAGGGAACGAAATAGGAGAAAAGAGATTCGAACTCTCAAAAGCGTAAAGCTACTGAGTTTACAGCTCAGCCCGTCTTACCAACGATGGAATTCTCCTTTATTATTAAAAGATAATTATCTTGCGCCATAAAAAATCCAAATTTTTAAAGGCGTTAGATTTTATCTTTCTATTACATTACTAATGAAATTTATAACGCGGAGGATTAATAAAGTCTTCGACTTTGTCTCATTAATAAATCAGCCATTAATGGCTGATTTATTTTAGCGAAGCATTAATAAATGATTGATTAATCAATCATTTATTTTAGATCCCCCCGCCCTCAAGGGCTGGATCCTGCCCCGCTGGAGGTTTAAAAAAAGAATTCAGGAGGATTAGAGTTAACCGGGTAAACCTCCTGAGCAGAAGAACCATCCTTAGAGATATTATCAAAAGGCCCCGCACCAGTAGGCTGGGGTTACAAGGCTACGGGAACATACTAATCTTTACATTATTGCCGCAATAGGTTATCCAAGATGAAAATATGAGATAAATGCAACAATCTTTATATCATATTACTAATTAATTTTATTTTCTTATTATTATACTTAAACATGTCATGAGCCTATAACTGGAATTGAACCAGAATATAGATATATGTAAACATCTATTAACCTCCACAGGGTTTTTTTATTTATTATTAGTGGGGGGGGGGGGGTGTTGTTAATGTTTATTAGTCCCGTGCAATTTCCACTACACGAACCGTATTTCGACTTAACACCAATCAGAGTCACGCATACGAAGATTGCTTGAAAAAATATCATCGGCTTTTTGCGATGAGGTTAGATTAACAAGAAACCAAACTTATTGCACATACTCCTTTCAGCGCCTGACGAGTGGTTAGTACCTATCTGAGATTAAATTCACCGTGATGTGGTGATTCACGATTACTAGTAATTCCTTTTTCATGCAGCCGAGTTACAGGCTGCAATTCATTTTATATCCAATTTTAGAGATTAGCTCAAATTCGCATTTTCGCCTCTCTTTGTAAAGGCATATGTGGCACGTCTATAGCCCACAATATTAAGGTCATGATGACTTGTCTTGGTCCCTGTTATCACATCCAATATAGCGGTGAACTACTTTATAAAAAACAAATAAAGTAAGGGTTTACGTTAATTTAATGGATCTAACCAGAATCTCACGACATTAACTGAAGACAGCCGTGCAACACTTGTACAACGACCAACTGTCGAAGTATTCAAATTGTGGTAAGGTTTTTCGAGGGTTATCGAATTAAATAACATACTTCACTACTGGTTTCAGAAACGGTCTAATGATTTCAGTTCCTGCGTTGCCACATTACTCTTGAGGTGGAATGCTTACACTTTCATTTATACACTTACATACGCAAGTCTATAACATTCATAATTCTCTGCCTGGACTACTAGGGTATCTAATCCTATTCGCGACCCAAGCCTTCGTCCCTCAACGTCAGTTTTTACATAAAGGTTTGCTTTTGCTCTTATCCGTCCTATTAGTATCAAAGAATTTCATCTCTACACCAATAGTACTAATATATTCCTCTCACATAAAACTCTAGTATATCTGTTCCCTTTTGGGGCTTGATATGCCGTCTAGGTACCCTTTAAACCTAATAAAGATGAATAACACTAGTCTTCCTCGTATTGCCGCGACTGCTGGCACGAGATTTGGTCAAGACATATAGATAGAAAATTGTCATTATCAGTATTCTATCTAGAACTTTATACGACGTAGTCGAAACGTCTATGTAAGGCGAACCCTACATAGACTTACATTCCTCCAAGTTGCTGGTTCAGCCGTTAGGCTATTGACCAATATTCCTCACTGCTGTACTATACGTATTGGGGTTTTTTCAGACCCAATGTGGTCGATCAACCTCTCAGTTTCGACTACGGGCTTAAGCTAGTTGAGCAATTACCTCAACTACTACTTACCCGAGAAAATTATAAACATCTTAAAGCGAAAGTTTTTCTTTTAGTAACAAACGAAAAAAATTTTTTCGATGGTTACCTTATAAGGGATTTTTCTCCTTACTCTAAGGCAGCTATAACTTCATTTACTCACCTGTACACCACTTCATAGGATTAATCCTATGACGTTCGATTAGCATGTGTCAAGCATTTGGACAGCGTTCAATCAGAGCCATCATCAAACTCAAAATTTTATGATCAAAAATTATAATAGTTTATCCTCCTGCATTAAAAAAATTAATTTTTTTAAATGCGGGAGGATAACAATCGATAAAGATTTTATCTTTCTATTACATTACTAATGAAATTTATAAATGTCATTAATCATTTAAGCTTAAAATTTTTTTAGGGCACCTAGCAGGAGGAACTCACGCTACGCGATTTTTATTTATTTAACCGGGGAAACTGTAGATTTAAAATTTTTAATTAGAGTTCCTCCTGCAAGGCGAAAAGATAAAAAACAGGGGGGTGTTTACTCGCGCAAGTATTGTAACTTTTTTTCCGGATTTTATTTTTTGTATTTTTTTTTCATTAGAAATAATAAGATTTATTTCTTAATTATAGAAGTTTGTTTACTTTCTATAGATAATGCATTTTTACCTAGCTCAAAGGCAAATCCTAAGGTTAAGACTAAGAAAAAGATAAGCATTACTATTAATCCAAATATTCCATTTGCATAACCGCTTACTACGTAAGGGTAAACTAGTAAGATTTCTAAATCAAATAGTAAAAAAAGTAATGCGAAGATGAAGAAGGAAATACTAAACTCACTTCTATTCTGTCCTAGGAAAGAATGGAAACCACATTCGAAAGCGGAGTCTTTTTCTTGGTAAGGATTATGAGGAGCTAATATAATATTTACGGCTAATAATATGATAGCTAGTATAGGGATAAAAACTAGAAAAAATGTTTGACTTGTCATTTAAGATTTAAATAATATTATCGTACCTATATTTGCTAAAGTAAATAATTCATTTGGTATAAACATAAATGTTAATAAAATTAAAGTTAATATACTTATAGTTATACTTAATGAACTAGATAATACTATATTTTCAGCTTTGAAATTAATTTTTTCAGAGTTTTGATTATTTTGAATATTACCAACTAAGTTTAATTTTTCCACACTAGGATTTATCATATATTGATCATTATAAAAGAACATGTTTTTTATTATACTTAAATAATACACTGCTGATATTACACTTGTTAGTATTGCAATTAATACCATAAAAACGTAACCATTAGTTAAAGCCGCGCTTAAAACCATCTGTTTTGCAAAGAAACCTATTAGAGGTGGAATTCCTGCAAATGAAAACAGAGTAATTGTTAAACTTAAGGCTAAGTATGGATTTACGTAGAAGTAACCTTTAATTTGACTAATTAATTGCACAGGTGAATTATTTTGGTCTATTAAGTCATCATTATGTTTTTCGTCTTTGTAGACATATAAGTATAAACTAAATCCTATTGTAACCAATATAACAAAGGCATTTAAATTTGAAACTGAATAAGATATAATATAAAAAATGTAGGCTTGTACAGATTCTACACTATTAACACTTAGGGCTAGTAAAATAAACCCTACGTGACTAATTGTACTATAAGCATACAATCTTTTAATTCTAAATTGTGTTAATCCTAGAACAGAACCTATTATTAAAGAGAATAAACTACTTATAAGTAAAATGTTTGTTCAAGAAAATACAAATAGAGTTTTTTCAGTGTAATATACTAACTCTAAGAAGAAAATAAATATTGAAATTTTAGCAATTATGGCTACAAAAGTAGTTACGATTGTTGGTATTGAATCATAAACATCCGGACTTCAAAAATGGAAAGGAGCTGCACTTATTTTAACTAAAAATCCTACAGCTAGTATTATTAATGAAATATGGATGTAATATGGTTTGTATCATGATAAAACATCACCTTGCATGCTATCACCTAAATTAGCATAAACTTCAGATATACTGCTTATTACGTATATACCCTCTAGGCTTGTTGTTCCTGAATTAGCATAAAGAAGACTTGACCCTAATAATATAAAACATGAAGCTAAACCTCCTATTAAGAAGTAGGTTAATCCTCCATTAGTAGAGCTTTCTGAGTCTCTATATAAAGTAGATAAAATATATAAACCATAACTTTGCAGTTCTATAGCCAAGAAGATGGATATTAAATCACTAGCGCTCATTAGGAATACCGCTCCACTTAAAACAAATACAATTAATAAAGAATATTCTAATATTCTAAATTGACCTGCCATTTTATTAGATATCTTTGTTTTGTTATAATTAAACTTAGAGGCTCCTCCCTTAAATAATAAAAAAGATAAAGAAGATATTTGGTTTAAAAATACCTTTCTAGGGTAGAAAGAAGTTAAAGTTAATATTAAAGCGGTTAATATAAAGATGAAGATATTAAACATTTGTGTGAACACGGTAACGTGGAATAAACCTCCAAAAATTCCAATTCCTTTATCTAAAGATAAAAAGAATAGATTATTGTAAGCTAAAAAGCTTGTATGGATTAAAGAAACCATTACTACTCTAGAGAATAATATAGACTTGTCAGTTCTTAAAGTAAGAGCATTTGAAATTAATAATAAAGTTAAAAGAGAAATTAACATGTTTTTTTTGGTTTGTTATAAATTTAAACCTAGCTAAACAAGATGAATTATTTTAGATTTTTTAATATCACATTTATCCACCTTTGGTCTAATAATTTAAAAAAGACCTAGGGTAACCTTTAATGTTTTATGATCATTACCTTATAAATAAGAATATTTAGTGATGATCTTTATACATTTTTTAGCCCGGAGCGGTTTAAAAAAATTATATTTTTTTTAATGCGGAGCGCGAAGCAAAGCCCTTTTTTTTTTTATTTTTTTTTATTACTACTACGGAGCGCAGCATTAATAAATGATAAAGACATCCACAAAGTGGAATATTTTATAGTGTTTCTGCTTAGTGTAATTCTAATGCATCTTTTACATAAGAACAAGATAAAATTATGAAAACTTGAGCTTGTATAAATGCTATTGCAAATTCTAATCCTGAGAAAGCTACAATAAATGCTATAGGGAAGAATCCTAAAAAGAAGAATATAAATCCACTTGTCATGATATTGTATGTGAAACCACTTAAAATTGTTAAAAGAAGGTGACCTGAAAGTATGTTTGCACCTAATCTTAGACCTAATGAAATATTACGCGCTAAGTATGAGATAAACTCAATTATAACTAGTAAAGGTAATAAAGCGATTGGAGTTCCAGCAGGTACGAATAAAGAAAAGAATTCTAATCCGTGTTTGTTTAATCCTAATAATGTTGCACCTAAAACTATTGTAAAGCTAAGTGAAAATGTTAATGCGAAATGACTAGTTGAAGCAAAACTGTATGGTACTAAACCAATTAAATTGTTCATTAAGATAAACACAAATAATGTATACATTAATGGAAAGTATACTTGTCCATTTTTTGCATTTATTTGGTTTACAACAATACCGTGTACTGTTGCGTAAATAGTTTCTTGGCTAATTGATCAGCTATTTGATACAACTTTATTGTTATTTGTTGCCATTAAATTTAACATTAATAATAGGTATCCACCTATTGTTAAGTATAAACCAATGCTTGTTAAAGATAGAGATAAATTTCCTAGTATAGGAGCATCTAGACTTAATAAATTTCTAATTTCAAATTGGTCTAGTGGGCTTGTTATGTATAAAAATGAGTTCATTAAATTAATATGTAAAGTATATATTTAAATAAGAATAAAGTAAAGGGTATATATAAAGATTTAATAAAAAACCTCATCCTCTATCCTCCATTATTTTTTTAGGGCGTTGCCTTAAAAAAATTCAGCAAAGCGCAGGGGATGATGACAGAGTAGATGATAAGGTATTATTAAAGTTTGCTTATAAATACACGTGTAGAGAATAAACGTACAAATCTTGGTAATACGTATTTTGAAAAAACGTATATAAGAGTAACAAGAACTGCAAATGCAAATGTTACTTCATTAACAAAATAAAATGGCACTAATTGAGGCATAGTTTAGATTAAAAAATTTTTTGTCATTACTGTTTAATGACTAAATCAAATTACAGATTTGGAATTTAAAGGGAAGCTCGGGGCTAAAAATAATTTTTTTTTTGAGTAATTAAGAACCTCAGTAATAAACAGATAAGAATAAGAATAATCATACCACATCTACAAAATGTCAGTATAATATACCAGCTTCAAAACCTAAGTGGTGATTTTCTGTTAAATGGTAAGCTAAGATACGTCATAAACCTACAGCTAAGAAAATTGTTCCTATGATTACGTGTATTCCGTGGAATCCTGTTCCAAAATAGAAACATGAACCATACGCACCATCTGAAATAGTAAATGAAGAAACTGCATATTCTACTCCCTGGAAAGCAGTAAATATCATTGCTAAGAATACAGTAAAGATTGCACCAAGTAATGCACCATTTCTATTTCCTTGAATTAAAGAGTGGTGTGAGTAAGTAATAGTTACTCCAGATGCTAATAATAACACTGTGTTTAATAGAGGTAATTCGAAGGCATTAATTGCTTCTATACCCATTGGAGGTCATTGTGCTCCTAATTCTACAGTAGGTGATAAAGCACTATGGAAATAAGCTCAGAATATAGCTAAGAAGAATAAAGCTTCAGATACTATAAATAATGCTACTCCCATATTTAAACCTCTTTGTACAGCTAAAGTATGGTTACCTAAATAAGTTCCTTCTGAGATTACATCTCTTCATCAGAAAGCCATACTTGAAACTAAACAAATAAGTGCACATGGTAATCAGTACTCTGAATTAGAAAAACCATGCATTGTTAATACACCTGATGTAGTTAGACTTAATAAGCTAATACATGTGAAAAGAGGTCAAGGAGATGGAGAAACTAGATGGAAGGGGTGTCCCTGAAAGTTACTTCTATGTAAATTTGACATAATATATATTTAAAAACCGCAGAATACTAAAAAAGACTCGGGAATAACACGGAGGGCAAAGCGAGGGAAAAAAGATATCAAAATTTTTAACATAATATTTATTTAATAACCGCAGTATATTAAAAAGATTTATTTATTTTTTTTTTTTATTTGTTTAATTTTAAAGTAGTTAATAAGGCAAATATTATTATAATAAATAAGTTATTGTCACTTATAAACAAGTAAGGAGTTAATAAGTAGAAAATTAAACCAACTAATATGTATAAGGCATAAGATGTAATAACACCAGTATCTAAACTAGCAATATTTTTACTTAAATTAACCAATCCTTTTTCTAAACCGTATGGTCCTAATAATTCTACAGATCCTTTATCAAGAACTTTAGTTGTTTGACCACCTATTTTTAATACAAAATCTGTGATGTATCTGTTGTAAAACAGTTCTATCAAGAAACGTTGATTGAAGAAACTAAATATATTATAACCTAATCTAGATAACTTAAAGTGTACTAATAATTTAGGTAAGAACTCAGATAATACAATAAATATTACACTAAGTGATATAGTAAATACTAAAGGTAATAACTTGAATAAAGTAGGTACCGCAAATTCAGTGTCTAGCATAATTTCATGACTTGGATGTATAAATAGACTATTATCTGCAAAGAAACCAGTACCTAATCCGATAAAGATATCTTTAGTGATATATCCAAAGAAAATAGAGAATATAGCTAATACAATTAAAGGTAAACTCATAAATATATCACCTTCGTGTGCATGTTTATAATTAACTAGTGGACCATTAGGGTTAGTTAAGAATGTTAAGTATAAAACTTTAACTGAGTATAATGTAGTAAACATCGCACCTATTGTAGCTATGAAATATACAACTGTACTAGAGAAATAAAATTGTCCATAAGCAGATTCAAGAATAAAATCTTTTGAATAGAAACCTGTCATAAATGGGAAAGCAACTAAACTAAGACTTGCAATTAACATAACTGAGTAAGTTAAAGGTAAGAAAGGTCTTAACCCTCCATATCTTCTAAAATCTTGGTTGTCTGCTACAGCGTGTATTACAGCACCAGCACCTAAGAAAAGAAGTCCTTTATAGAAAGCGTGATTTACTAAATGGAATAAAGCTACATTATAAGAAGATAAACCAACAGCTATAACCATCATACCTAATTGACTCATAGTTGAGTAAGCTATAACTTTTTTTATATCTTGTTGGAATAATCCTATTAAAGAACTAAATACTGTTGTTATTGCTCCTATTCATAAACATAGTAACAGCACTGTTGAACTATATTCTATTAAAGGAGATGAACGCATTAATAAATATACACCCGCAGTAACCATAGTTGCAGCGTGAATTAATGCAGAAACAGGTGTAGGACCTTCCATCGCCATAGGTAATCAGACGTGAAGACCGATTTGTGAACTTTTAGCCATAGCACCTATTAATAAACATATACCTATTAAAGTAATAACATCTTCACTCATAAATGGAGCTAATGAAAACACTGTTGAGTAGTCGATATTACCAAAACTAAGTAATATAGCAAACATACCTATTGTTAAAAAACAATCTCCAACTCTGTTTGTTAAAAATGCAGATAGAGAGCTTTGGTTTGCTGCTATTCTAGTAAATCAGAAACTTACTAAAAGATAAGAACAAACTCCAACACCCTCTCATCCAACAAACATAAGTAAAAAGTTATTAGCTGTTACAAGAATAATCATCATAAATGTGAATAAACTTAAATAACTAAAGAACCTTTGATTATGGGGATCGTGACTCATATATCCTATAGAATATACATGTACTAAAGAAGAAATAATTAATACAGGTATAAGCATAGACACTGTTAAAGAATCAAAATTAAACCCTCATGAGATATTTAACGATTCTGAATCAATTCATTTGAATAAATGGATTGATACCGGTATGTTGTTTAAACCTACTTCAAAGAAAGCAAGTATTGCGAATGTTGTTGTTGTTATTACAGAAGAACATGTTATTAATTGTGCTCCACTTACTCCGACTTTCCTTCCAAAGAAACCGGATACTATTGATCCTAATAATGGTAAAATTATTAAAGCTAAATACATTATTTGAATTCTATTGCAACACTTCCTCTTAATCTATAAAATGCTACTAAGATACCTAAACCTATCGCTGATTCAGCACCAGCTATTGCTATAATATATATAGCATAAGTTTGGCCTAATATATCATCAAAGCTAAGTGAACTTACCAATATTAAGAATGTAATAGCTAATAGCATTATCTCTATAGAGATAAGCATTAAAATTATATTTTTTCTATTTAAAACAAAACCTAAAATTCCTATTAAGAATAATATAAGTGATAAATTCATTTTTTTTTATTTTTTTCTTTAAAGTGGTGTAATTTTTAACCCAAAGCGCTATATTTTAACCCCTCGCGAGGAGAATAAAGCTATTACTTCACTAATGTGATGTGATAGCTTTTCTAAGCTTATCTCTTTTAAATTATTAAACTAAAGTATATAACTATTCCTTTTTGGATGGCGACGCCTTTAATTATTTTTTTCCTTAGTGCCGGAATAAAATATTAAGACTTTATTAATGTCTATTTAAATTACGCTCTATGACGCCATTTACGTCCATTTGAGGCCTAAACCTTGTATATTATATCAAGTTTTATTTATACTATGAGCATAAGCACGCAGCATAATTCTTTCTGTTTGAGAAAAAATATTACTCACGTTTGTTATATAAAAATAACGTGATCTAATATTTTCTTTAATGTAATCAACCACTGTATCAGAATTTTTTTTAAGGACTGTCCTTAAAAAAATAAGAATCGACCTCTGGTCGAAGGGAGGCTAAAAAAAATATATTTTTACACGGTCTTATTACTCTAATTTTATAAGCTAAGAGTAACCAATCAGAGTGTGAAAACTCAGGGTGCAATCTCGGTAAAGCAGTAGGATCCAAACTACTGCTTAGATTATTATGATGTGTGTTATCATTATGCGAAGGACTACTCGTATGTGGTGCAATATTCCCACCAGCTTTTCCAGCCCGGTCGGCCCTGTGAACCTGTACTAATATGACTCGAATGAATATTTTAGCGCGGATCGTAGAATAAAAAAAAAGAGATATAGTTTAACCCCTATATAATAATTAAGCCAATAATATCCTCTAAATTAATATACTCTTAGCGTAGATACAGTAAATAAATAAAAAATATAGCGCTTTACTTAGTTCGACAAAAGGTCGATGAAGATAATACAATAGATATGATTAAGAAAACCTTAGTTCGAGGAAAAAAGTAATCTATCACATTTGCACTAACAATATAGACAGCCCTAAGAATAAGTATTTAAGAACTAAGTTAAGGGCCAACCCTTTGTATAATATATATATATTTTTTTATTTTTTAACTTTTTTTTAACTATTTATTAGCTTTGTAAAGGTAAACTTACAAATGCGTGAGGTTTAGGTGGACTGTTTAA
Source organism: Aureobasidium sp. EXF-8845 (assembly GCA_024195465.1). Lineage (NCBI taxonomy): Eukaryota > Fungi > Ascomycota > Dothideomycetes > Dothideales > Saccotheciaceae > Aureobasidium > Aureobasidium sp. EXF-8845. Next base: position 12,772 of record SWBH01000078.1, on the reverse strand, counting down.
ACATCACTCTAAACTTGTGTACGCTCTATTTAATAAGCTTTGTAATAAATCTGTATAGAACTGTGGAGTTAATCATGGGTATCTTGACACTGGTTTACCATAAACTAATTGTAGATATACCATGTGTAAGAATACAATTGTAGCTACCACAGAAATAAGAGATCCAAAACTACTTATTAAGTTTCATCCTGCAAAAGCGTCAGGGTAGTCACTTATTCTTCTTGGCATACCTTGTAATCCTAAGAAATGTTGTGGGAAGAAAGTAACATTAACACCTATGAAGAAGATTCAGAAATGTACTTTACCTAACATTATGTTGTAGTCTAATCCTATTAATTTAGGTATTCAGTAGTATCATGCACTAAATAATGCAAATACTGCTCCCATACTTAAAACATAGTGGAAGTGAGCAACAACGTAGTAAGTATCGTGGAATGCCACATCTAATGATGCGTTAGCTAGTACAACTCCACTTAATCCTCCGATTGTGAACATAAACACAAACCCTAATGCGAATAACATTGTAGGTGTTAAGTGTAATGATCCACCGTAACAAGTAGCTAATCATGAGAATATTTTAATACCTGTAGGTACTGCAATAATTAAAGTTGCAGCAGTAAAGTAGGCTCTTGTATCTACATCTAATCCAACTGTGTACATGTGGTGACTTCAAACTACAAAACCTAACACTCCAATTGACATCATAGCGTAAACCATACCTAAATATCCGAATACGCTTTTGTTAGAGCTAGCTGATATTGTAGTACTTATTATACCAAATCCAGGTATAATTAATATATAAACTTCAGGGTGTCCAAAGAATCAGAATAGGTGTTGGTATAATATAGGGTCACCACCACCTGCTACTTCGAAGAATGAAGTATTAAAGTTTCTGTCTGTTAATACCATTGTGATACCACCTGCAAGCACAGGTAAAGATAATAACAGTAAAACTGATGTTACTATTACTGCTCAACCGAATAAAGCTAATTTGTGTAATCTTATACCAGGACTTCTCATATTTAAGATTGTTGTTATGAAATTCATTGAACCTAATAAACTACTTATTCCTGATAAGTGTAAAGCAAAAATTGCTAAATCTACACTAGGTCCACTGTGACTCTGTATACCAGATAAAGGTGGATATAATGTTCATCCTGTTCCCGCTCCATTTTCTATAGTAGCAGCGAATAAGAATAAGATTAAACTAGGTGGTAATAATCAGAAACTAATATTATTTAGTCTAGGGAAAGCCATATCAGGCCCTCCTACTAATAATGGTAATAAGAAATTACCAAAACCTCCGATCAATGCGGGCATAACCATAAAGAATATCATTAATATAGCATGAGCAGTAATTACTGCGTTGTATAGTTGATTATCAGCTATATATTGTACACCTGGTCCAGATAATTCTATTCTTATAAGAACAGAAAATGCGGTTCCTAATAGACCTGAAAATAATGCAAAGATTAAGTATAATATACCAATATCTTTAGCATTCGAAGAAAGGAATCAACGTTCTATCCCCATACTTATTTGGGATATTTTTCCTTCAGGATTAGTTTGATAAATGATATTTTCTATCTTATTAGAGGTAATATGCAAAATTTTTCTGAAGAAAAATAGTATGCTAGAGCTTCGACGATTAAAAAAAAGAGTTTTTTTTAAAAGTCGAAGGGGTAAAAAATATTAAAGAGGATATCTTTTAATGTTCAAGAAATAAACAATATTTTTTTTTCATAGCGTAAAATTAAATAATATATAATAATAAGATTTTTTAGTTTATCGTTAGATATTTAAGAGCTATGAGATTCGAACTCATATTGGAGTGATTAAAAGTCACATACTTTACCGTTAAGTTAAGCTCTCTTTTTAGCGCATTAAAAAAATAAAAACCGCCGTCTAGCGATTAATTTCCATGCAATCGAGCGATAAAAGCGTTTTTTTTATTTTTATCGCCAGGTGACATATTTATATAAAAATATATTACACTAGTCCCTCCCCTAGCGGGGAGAGCCTTGCCCTCAAGGCGTGGACAAGTCCCCTATAATTTTGTACTTTAGGTACAAAATTAAACCGGGGGCTAGTTATGAATAGACTAAAAAAAAAGGAGGAATGGGAAGGTTGGATACAATTAAGCCGGATTCTGTAAAGAATATAATTCTAAATTAATGCTTAATAGAGGCTTTACATCTCATAGTCAAATAATACTTTCGCTATTATATAACCCTAAGTTTTTTGACTTTTATTTTCTACTAAAGACCAAAGTTTTAACTTCATCGCTGCGCGCAGGATTATTTTTTTTAGTTTATCAAAATAAACTCAAAAAAAATAATCGGGCAAATCTAAATTGTTTTCTATTTATATAGCTCTGGACTTTCCTATGTTATTATGTAATAATAACACTTTTAATTTTGTATCACAACCGGTGTTTAATATAAGGCATTCGTTATACACTACGTAAAAAAAAAAGGTTTACTGATCATCGCACGCACAAAAAATTTTGTGCGTGCGCCGATGTTTTTATGTTAAAGAAATAAACCAGACTTTTTACTAATAGCCTTTCCTCACTTCGTAATCGGAGATTAATTTATTAATGAGAGAGGGAACGGAGAAGATCCTGCCGCCAGATAATAAATAACCAACGATAGAAATTTTATCTATCTATCTATTACATAACTAATTAATTTTATAAATGTCATTTATTATTTTTATGGCGCCGCCTTAAATAATTAAAATTTTCAACGGTACAGCGTTACTTTGTTTCCTACCACCCATCGACCAGAGATCGAAGTAAAACATAATATTGTCATGTAAGCCCTCCTTTTCGCCTGCCTTTTTCTGTTGCCTTGTCTTTTTTCTCTAACTCCTCAGGGGTTAGTTCTGCTAGCTTTATACATTTCTCTTAGAATTTTCATCGGTCCCGATAAAAGCAACGCAATTTTTTTTTGAGGTGGCTGATTAGAGTTTTCAGGTGCTTGGTTAGTATTATGATTAGTACAATAGCCATATTTTACTTAGGTATTACCTTATATAAATTTTTTTAAATATAATAGTGTTAAAAATTTTTAAACGAAAAGAACAAAAAGAAATAAAAAAAAAACGCAGCTAAAATTAAGATTAATAGTGTTCTAAATATGGGTAAGTTTATTTTTAAATAATCTTCCTTATATGATAGATAGAATAAAGATAATTTAATTAAAATTTAAAAGAAGATGTATATAAAAGCTAGACCTTCGTATATAGTTATATAAACAATTAAATACAATTTTAAGATAACAAATGTAAATTCAAGGGGGGGGTGGTATTTTTTAAAAAACAATAATAGAAGTTGAATGTTTTTAATTAAACCGCAAAAGAAAAAAATTTAAGAACTTAAAAATTTGTGTGAATAAATTAACCTGTGTAAGAAATAGGTGATTCGAACACCTAACCTACCGTGTGTAAAACGGTTGCTCTACCAATTAAGCTAATTTCTTTTTAGCGCTAAGCCGGAAAGGGTAACCCAACCCTTAGACAAAAAAATATATATATTTTTTTTTGTCTCGCAAAGCGCAGAGCTAACTTATTTAATCATATATGCTTTTATAGCTTAAAAAGTTGGAGATATTAGGACTCGATCCTAAAATAACGATATGCAAAATCGCAGTTTTACCAGTTAAACTATATCCCCAAGTAAGTTTTCCCCCTACCTAACCAAAGATAATTTTTTTTTTAGCCTTTCCTCACTTCGACCTTTTGTCGAAGTGATTGTTATTTTTTTAAGCACTAGGTGCCCTGGTCTTTGACCCGGGCACACAGGGCGAAGACTAGCCTTAAAAAAAATTCTGCAACGAAAGAGCGCGAGTTTTTTTTCTTCTTTTCGCATCCTCCAATTACTTTTAATACTCTTAAGAAAATTAAAAAGATCTCAGATTAAATAAAGTCGATGACTTTATTAATGCGAAGCACTAAAATTATTAACCCCACAGGGGCTCGAACCCTGGATGTAACAGTGAAAATGTTATGACTTAACCTAACTTGTCTATAGGGTCTTATTAATATAACGCTTGCGCGCTAAATAATTAAATCTAGCGCAACGCCTTATTTTTTGGCATTTATAACGTTTATTAAAAAATTACCAAAATTTTTATATATTTATCCAAGGAACGACTCGAACGTTCACGATATAATATCAGAAAAGCTTAAATTTTCCCTGTCTACCAATTCCAGCACTCGGATTAAAAATTTAGCGCGGAGCGAGCGCAAAAAAAAAAATAATTAATTTTTTTTAATGCGAGCGCTGTGTTTCTTAACGTTTTTATTATTAATAATAACAAAATAAACGCTAAACCCCCCCTGAAAAGGCTGTGCGCAAGGCTAAACTTTAAGGCCAGAGGGATTCGAACACTCATCTGAGCTGTCATGAGCAGCTTGCTTTACCGATTAAGCTATAGCCTTTTATATATATAGTTTTATAATTATGCGGATAGAGGAGTTGCACCCCTATTTACTGATCATGAGTCAGTTATGCTACTGTTACATCAACCCGCATTATAGTCTAAACGAGCCTTTTAATTCACAGAATTTCCCCTCTTCGTCCGCAATCCCCGTGAATGCCTCCACCTTTCGGATCGAAACCGTTACGTACACTACCGTGCAAGGGCATCATAGTTTCGGATCTTTCGCATTCTCCGGGCACTTAAGGAAGGCTAATTTTTTTAACTTAAAAATACATTTTTAAGAAAAAAAAAAAATAATCCCTAAAAAAAACGTTATCTCGGGTTAAATAATTAAACTATTTTAGTCAAAAGCCCAGTGCAAGTATCGCACTTACTTATACCGTTTACAAGACGGTTGCATTACTTTTATGCTAACCGGGCTATATATGTACGATAAGTATGTAATTTAGTTTTTAATAAAATTAGTACTTTATACCTGAAGACATCAAAATCCTTTAAGCTAAAGCCTATACAATATATAATATAAATCTATTATATAAGATTCGTAGTGTTCTACTACGTATATTTAAGAGTATCTTAAGGTAAGTTTCGTGCCTATATGCATTCAGCACTTATCTTTAACTAACATAGCTTTCCTGCCGTGCCTATGCTATTAATATATACAAGAGTAATAGTAATACACCAATAAATTAATATTGGTTACATAAACAACAGGTAAACCAGGGGTTAATATACCCAACTCCTTTCGTACGAAGGGGCTATCCTTATTTTACTCTAATTCCCTCTAGAAGATAGAAACCATACTGTCTCACGACGTATTTAACCCAACTCGTGTAGCTCTTTAATCGACGAACAGTCGAACCCTTCATGATTCCTGCATTCATGTGGATGAGCTAAGTCGACATCGAGGTGCCAAACTGCGCACTCAATTTGTACTCTCTGGCGCAATTAGCCTGTTATCCCTAGCGTAGCTTTTTCAAAAATCCAAGACCTTTCCTTTCTGCATCTTGTGATCATATGCCCCGCTTACGCGACTGATAGACGTGTAAGTCAAACAGTAAAGCAAGATTAAGCCATTAAACTTTATAAGTAAATATAAAAATCATCTTATTATTGTGTAATAATAAAATAACTTAAAACATTACTAACATTTAGCTAATTAATGTTTTATTTACATCTATTTTCCATATAGTTAAAATCTTACTTAAAATAAAAATAATAAATCTAACTTAATAGATATATAACTGAATAAATTATCTTTAATGATAAAATATAACAAAGTAAAATAAAAAAACACGCTAGAAAAGAATCTTAATAATTCTAGCCTATACATGTTTAATTACTCGGTAACGCAGTTTTCTTGCGAAACCGAGTAAATTTACAAAATTAACTTTGGATACACCCAGGTACTTTTTATGGGATCTGTGCCCCGCATAAACCGTCTACTAGCAACTGTTTCCCGGGTTAAATGGTAAAAACCATTTAACCCCTCTTCCTTTATGGATAAGTAATGTAGATTTTACCTACTCACTTACTCTTCCATCGACCAATTTTCATTGGTCGATGTAGTTTGTAAAGCTTTCGCGGTATTCTACTGATATGATAAACTAAGTAAAGGTGTTTCAATTGTATCTCACCAACTACCTTATACACTACAACTCGTTTGATCATATCCAATAACTAGCAACAGTAAAGCTGCATAGGGTCTTCTCGTCTAACTAGAGGTAAACTGTATCTGCACAGTTATTCCAATTTCACTGAGCCAATCATTGAGACAGCTGTTGTATCGTTAAATCATTCATGCAAGACCGCATTTAACGGCCAAGGTATTCCGCTACCTTAGGACCCTCATCGGTAAGGCCGCCATTGATTGGGGGTTCCTTCAAATCCTAGCTTATTTTAGTCAGCTAAGTAAATCCGTTAACCAGCCAACATTGGGCAGAATTCACACTCAATACTTTGATTTGTCATCTTACGCAAAGTGCTTTGTTTTAATTAAACAGTCGTACAACACCATTCTATGCCTCCTATTCTTAACCATCGTCCGGAAGCCGGGCGATGGAAGAATGGCACACCTTATCCCGAAGTTACGGTGTCATTTTGCCGAGTTCCTTAATGATTGTTAGCTCAAACGCCTTCGTATACTCTACTAGCTTACTTGGACAGGGGTAGTATCTAGGTACGGTTTCGATAATTTGCAGATTTTTCCAGAACCAACGGTACTCTACCGCGGGTTAATTCTGCATAAAAGCTTTTCTCATCGTTTAGTCCTTTAGGGCAGGTCTATAAACTTAGAGGCCGTTACTTTATATAAATACCATAAGCTTAAGGCGAGGGGGTAATTATTCCCTTTTTCGTTACTCATGTCAGCATTCTCACTTGGGTTATCATCTGCCAAAGGTAGAAGTTCTACCTAAGGTCGATGGACTAGCTTACTTGCCCTCTTCATTCCGCCGTTTCCGGCCGAATGTCGAAAAGTGTTCAGACAAAAGCCCATAATTATATAATCTTAAAAAGATTACATCTTTGATTTGCCCAACGTTCCGCTACCCCATAAATACAATTATAATTTTATTAATACTTATGGACAAGGTGTCGGTATATTGTTTAGATCCGTTAAATTTTCGGTGCTTTTAACTTATTAATTGAACCAGTGCTCTGTTACGAGGTCTTTAAAAAATGGCCGCTTCTAAGCCTATTTCCTGGTTGTATTTGAAAAAAACTTCCTTAATTTCACTTAACAATAATTTTGGAACCTTAAACACTTGTTCTGGGCTGTTTCCCTTTGGACATACAACCTTATCGTACTATGTCCGATTATTCAATATTCATCATTGCCCTTCCGAGAGCAAATTCTCACCGATAAAGTCTTCACGACCCCCCGATATATACAAATGTATTTAATTTTAAATACCATTTGTCTGAGATCACAATTCTGTACCTGCTATGATGTTATTTGAATTACCTACTTATATAGGTTTCGCGGAAAACCAGCTATCCTGGTCAGTATTGTCTTTCACTAACTTACCACAATTCTTCGGATATCTTTACAACGATAACCCGTTCGGGCTTTTATAACCCTGATCATGGTAAGATCACCAGGCTTCGGGTCTAATTTTAGATACTAATTCATTATTTAATAATCGGTTTATCTAGGAATAAGACTTACTTTTTTCACACATATGAAAAAATGCTTTTCTCGCATCTAATATTAACTTGCTGACCCATTATGCAAAAGGTACGCTCTCATTTGTTATTTAAACTTTACTTGAGCTGCTTATAAAACTACTATTTCAAATCTTTCCCTCTCGGTACTAGTTCACTGTCGCTTATATATCATATTTAGCCTTAGAGGAAGGTTCCCCTTTATTCAAACAGATTTTAATCCATTTTACTTTTAGGCTTTTCTACTTTCATTCACACTAATCATAGAATCTCGTTTGATTTCTATTCCTGAAGCTAGTAAGATATTTCAATTCACTTCGTTTATTTATAGGATTTTTCCAAAAGTTCAAGTTCATCGACTTTCCTCGATGTACTATTTAAAAAACTCTTTTTGATATATAGCTAGATATTCCTAATAGTTTCTTTATATACTTGCCATCATAAACAAATAGTTTATGATGAAATTTTACATTACATATCTAATACATTACTATTGTAATTTACAAACGACATTAGCTTATTTCGGGTCATTATGATTCGAACATAACTACTCCTCAACCCAAATGAGGTGCCTAACCAACCCGGCCCTGGCCCGTATATATTATTCAGAGAATATCCGATTCGAACGGATGTTAGTAGTTTGTACTAAAATAAGTTTCAAGCTTATCGCTATAGACCACTCAGCCAATTCTCTTTATATTATATTACATATGTAATATAATATTACTTATGTAATAATTTATTTTTTGATTCCTCGACGACTTGAACGTCGAACACATCCTTATCAAAAATACGCTTTACCGATTAAGCTAAGGAACCCTTATACTACTAAAGATGTATACACGGCATATTGTAAAATCTTTTTTAGGCCAACCCCATCAGGAGGATTAATAAAGTCTTCGACTTTTTCTCGGAGCTTTAAAAAAATAAATTTTTTTAATGCAGGAGGAACTCTAGACTTTGTTACATTATTTTTTAGGGCTAGTCCTAAAATAAATAATTTATCCTTTGGATAAATTATTTATTAAGCCCCTGCGCGGAGCGATGGTTAAAAATAAGCTGCCAGGTTTTTTTTAACCGAACCCCTAAAATAAATAATTTATCCTTTGGATAAATTATTTATTATGGGTACCACAAACAAGAGCACTCAGACTTGAACTGAGAATTTGAAGTTTGAAGCTTCCTATTTTGCCAATTAAACTATACTCTTTTATTAATCCCTTAAAAAAATCCGATTTTTTTTAATCCGAGCGATCGCGAAGCGCTAATTTTTAAAAAAAAAAAAATAATGCGAGCGCGAAGCGACCCATACTTTATAGTTCTCTACGGAAAAGGACGGAATTGAACCGTCAGGTGTTAAAACACAATGTTTAGCAAACATCTCGCCTTACCAATGGCAACCTTTCCTATAAGCATTACGTAAAAAAAGAAAAACTAACGTTTTTTCGTAGCCTTTTCGATTAAAAGAAATATCTTTTTTTTAAAGGTTTTTTATTTTTTTTCTAGAGTCCCTCCATTATAATTTTTTTTTAAAAACATTAAAAAAAAAATAATTAGAAGCGATCCGATTAAATAAAGTGGAAGACTTTATTAATGCTAAAGTTCCTCCTGGGTAAAAATGAATTAAATTTTTTAGGGCTTCGCCACCCAGGAGGAATAAAGAGTTATTATTACCGAGTTAGGCCGGCTTCGATCCGACATCATCTTTCTCGACAAGAAAGTTCTCTACCAATTAAGTTACTAACTCATGCGTTTTTTTTTGAAAAACGTTTACGGCCAACCGAATTCGAATCGGTACACATCGTTTGGAAGACGAACGGTCTACCATTAACCTATAGCCGTATGCATTAATAAATATATATTACATTACTAATGTATTTATAAACTAATATATCTCTATACCATGACATAAAAATAACTTTTTAGGCAATAGTCCCTCCTGCATTAAAGGCATTATTACATAATGCCTTTAATTATATAACTATATGTTTTATTTTTTTTTATAGCAACGAAGTAGCGCGAAGCGATCGAAATGTAAAATAAAGTCTTCCACAAAGTAAATGACTTTATTAATCTAACGGCTGGGGTTACCCTAAAAGAGATTTTTTTTTGCGATTTTAGGGAAAAAAGAAAAATCGCGAATCGTCTTTTGTATGAAATAGTTTCTATTTTTACCCTTCGGCCTCGCCCAGATGCGCGAGTCCTGGGCGAAAGGCAGGAAGAGCATTTCCTTACCAAGGTGCGCAGAGTTCCTCCTGCAGGAGGAATTTTAAAAACCCGATTTTTTCTAGTTATATATGGGCATTTAACCCTTAGTACAAGCACGATTAGTTAAGCAACTAGGGAGATTTAACCATCTCCGCCTAAAATTTAAATCTCTTTTTCTTGCATTTAACGCAGAGTTCCTCGAATTTTTTTATTAAAAAATAATGGAGGAACTCAGCAAAAAAATTAAACGATACTAAAAAGTGTCCGACTTTCTTTTAACATTAGATTGGGGGCCCCCGCTGCGTAGCAGCGGACCCCAATCCTGCGGAACCCGCCCCAGCTTCGTCCTTTGGCCGAAGCTGGCCCCCCGCCGGAAAAAATAAATTAAATAAAATCGCTTCGCGCTAAAAAAGTAATCTCTATTTCATATTTAACAGAGCCATATATTTCTTAAACATAATAATTATGTTAAATATATTTTTAAAAAAAGCCAAAACTAATCAGGTTAATTCAGAATTAGATTTTTTTATTGGAAGAGATATTTCAGATCTACACAATAAAAACAATGTAGGTGAAACTAGACATTATCCACCTGCTAGTAAAGAATGATTTAATAGCATCTATTCTTATAATAAAAACTTGACTAAAACATTACCAATTGTTGACAATACCGTAAATAAACTAATTAAAAGTTATTTTAATTTAAATCCATTATCTAATAATAAAAAATCTAGTCGTGTGCAAGTACGATTTAAAAGATTATCTTTAAATAGAATATTGGTAAGTAGAGCAGAAATGAAACACACTAACAATAAAGTTATAATTACTGTATATCTATACAATAAAAATAAAAAATTTTTCTTATACAAATTAAAAGATTTGTATAAAACATTTTTATTTAAAATTGCGAGCGCTTCGCGAGAAAAAAGTCAAAAATTATCTAGCTCCGTTCGTACAAATACCAGGGATGCAAAGCCAGGGACTTTCCAAAACAAAAGCTTGCCTTTTGCCATTGACCTGTCGAAAACAAACCGTGCAGTTACTACAAGTTTAAATAAAACTACAGTAACAAATGAAACCGGCGGACCCGAGAGAAGAAAATTTAAAATTATACTTTTAAATTCTGGCCTGAAGGGTAAAAATAAAACTTCATCTGTTTTTTCAAGTAAAAGATTAAAAAATTCTTCGCGGGGTCGTCTAGACCAGCGTAATGATAGAGATAATAAAACAAATTATCTACTAAATTTTACTAAATTAACCAAAAGAAATCTATCTAACTTTCTTTTAGCGCTAAATTTAGCCAAAAAGAATAATTGAGTTAAGGATGGCGTTGCTTTAAAAAATAAATATAAATCACTAATAAAAAAATATTATTTTTTATTAAGTAATAACAAACTTAACACTACAAGTAATAATAATCATTTCTTAAACTATGTTAACATAGCTAAAACTAATTCTAGTCTAAACAATAGTCTGGCTGTTTTAGCCAACCCAGGAGTAAAAAGCAGTTTATATAGTGTTGAACAAGGAGAAGAAGCCCTAAATTTTTCTCTTTATTCTTTAGCGCTAAAAAAACATAGCTTTTTCACTACTAGATTAGCGTCTGGTATAGCTCCAGGACAAGAAGAGATTGAGACAAGAATAAATAATAATTACTATAAATTATTTACCGACTCCGGCGTTAAAGTAGAAAATTCATTTGCTTTTGGCGCAAAAGCGAACGCAGGAAGCGGATTTGCCGTTAAAAAAAGTCAAAAAAAAACTATCTCTTTTGCAGGCTGAGCCCTATATAAATTAAGAAATCTTCATAAATTATTCTACATTAGCCCTAATGCGAGTGAAATAATTAATCATCATCAAAATAATTTATATGAGCTAGGACAAGAAATAAATCCTGACATTGCAGGAGGAACTCTAAAAAAAAGAAATTTTTTATTAAAAAATCTTTATAACATTTTAAAAAATAAAAATACTTTATCTGCTCTGCTGCCTAGCCAATTAATGGTAGACAGCGGCAAAGGGAACTCTAAAAAAATAATTAGCCCGAAAGCGAGCGGAAAAATAATTAATTCTCCTTCGTTAACGCTAAAAAAAATTAACTCTATCTCATTAAAAGGTTTAAGAATTTTAAAAAAAGCTAGTAAAAATAAAAACTTCATTCTTAAAACGCTTAAATGAAATTATACAAACTTTAAAAACTATGAAAACAAGTACTTTAAAAACTTCATAAAAAAATCTTACAGAAAAGAAATATTATACTTATATTATGTAAAAATGTTAAGTGTTAACAATAATAAATTCAAAAACTGATTTATACTAGGTTTAAAAAATATAATATCTAATATATATAATAAAAAAGTTGAATTTAATTTTGTTAATTTAAAATATCTGCACTTAAATAGTGACATTTTTTCAGAATCTATTGCTATAAAATTGAGAAACCGGGAAAATAGATTACTAAGAGTTCTTAAAAAAGCCTTGAAATTGGTTAAACTTCCATCTTTAAGTAAATTATCTTACTACGGACCTTCATCGACCACTGGTCGAAGCGATAGCTCGCTTCCCGCTAATATAAATGGAAAATCTTTAACTTTAAATGTAAATTCATATATTTCTAGGTTAAAAGATAAAGATGTATTACATGAACTATTATACAAAATATTCCCTGGTTGAGGGGTAGCCAATACGGAGAATTCTCCTATTAATAGACAGTCGCGTAGCTCGCTACGGGTTAAAAATAACCTACAGGAAAATATTTTAAATTCTACTGAACATAAAAATATTTATGGTGTAAGGTTAGAAGCCGCAGGGAGATTATCTAGACGTTTAACTGCCTCAAGATCTGTATTTAAATTAAAATATAAAGGAAGTTTAAAAAACATAAATTCTTCTTATAAAGGGTTATCAACTGTGATGTTAAGAGGTAATACTAGATCTAATCTACAACTTACAAA
>SWBH01000077.1:0-23599 GCA_024195465.1 Aureobasidium sp. EXF-8845 | reverse complement strand
TTTCCAACTCAAGGATGCGACTTCTTGTGTTAACACGATCAAGAAGTTTGACAGCGAGGGCGTGCAAGGAAAGTGCTACATTCTCAAGGGTGGATTTGCAGAGTTTGCCAAGAAGCATCCCTCGCACGTCCAAAGAGCGGGTAGTGCACCACGTCGTGCTGGTGCTCCCATGTCGATGAAGCTGGATTTGGCAGGGCCTGAAATCGCACCTGTCATTGGAGGTTGTCCTATGCCTGCCGAGAAGAATGCTGCCAACCCTTTCTTCGGAAACATCAGACAAAATATGGATCTCATTGGTGGTGTCGGTCAGATGGAAATCAAGCGCCCCTCACAACTGTCCAAGGAGACACAAGAACACTTCCCTCCCTGGCTACAGGAAGCATCTGAGGAGAAGGATAATGGTGCTCGCGTATCTGAGAAGTTCTTACAGATCGAGAAGAGAGAACAGAAGCGCATGCAAGAAGCACTTTCGGGAAAGGTCTCGTACGGTTCGCCCACTCAATCCATGCCAAAGTCTGCGATTCAGATTGCTGGAATCGAAAAGGGTTCAAAGAACAGATACAACAACATCTGGCCCTTTGAGCATTCGCGCGTCAAGTTGCAGGACGTTCCTTCGAGTGGATGCGACTACTTTAACGCCAACTACATTTCCTCCAAGCGTTCGCACAAGCGGTATATTGCCACTCAAGGGCCTATTCCCGCTACATTCTCTGTAAGTTCCACCTTTTTCCATGTTTGGTAAATGCAAATTACTAACACCTTTACAGGATTTCTGGAATGTGATTTGGCAACAAGAAACCAGAGTGATCGTAATGCTTACAGCAGAAAAAGAAGGTGGTCAAGTGAAAGCACACAACTACTGGTCAGACAAACAATACGGACCCATCCGTCTCGAATTCCTCTCCGAAAAACGCGCTTCATTGGACCCGGCAAAGATTAAGAGACACCGCCAACAACGACCCTCAGTGGGTGGTAGAAAATCCACCGATGGCACCACCCTCGCACGCATCGACACAACTTCAGACTCGACAAAAGACGACCAACCTTACGTCATCGTCCGCAAACTCGCCCTCAGACATGAGGGATATCCCTTTGAACGCATGCGCGAAATTACTCAACTCCAATACTCATCATGGCCCGACTTTGGCGCACCGGCACATCCCGCACACCTTTTGGGACTTGTGGAACAATGCGATGCTGTTGTGCGCAGTACCACTCATTCCGAAATGTCTGAACCCGATCCGCCGGAAGCACCTCCGATTGTCGTTCACTGCAGTGCTGGATGTGGCCGTACGGGCACTTTTTGCACCGTCGCCACTGTAATCGACATGTTGAAACGCCAACGCACTTCCCGCGATCGATCGCGCCGTTATCGGGATAGTTCTCCTATGCATATCGATACTCGCCGCAGCTCTGTTACTATGAAGGACAGTAATAGCGACCCTTTCTTTATTTCTGCTTCTGCTTCTTCTCAGCAACAGCAACCTTCTACTGCATCTCAAACGGTCCCACCATCTTCTGAACATGATGAAGTCGATGGTGAGTGGGTGAATGACGAAACTGCCGATTTGATTGAAAAGACCGTCGAGGAGTTTAGGAGGCAGAGAATCAGTATGGTGCAGAGCTTGAGACAATTTGTACTCTGTTACGAGAGTGTCATGGAGTGGCTTGTTGAACAGGAGTCTCAGGACTAGAAACTGGGAAGTGTTTTGCAGGATGTAAAGATTTTCAAGTGGGGGTGTATTATTACTGCAGGTTGTTAAAACGAAACTGTGGTGTATTGAAAGCATAAAGATGCCAATTTTGGCGATTTTTTTTGTCGTGAAAGTAGAGGAATCAGGGATGTGTATTTTTTTTCCTCGGGTGGTTAGAGCAAATGGAGGAAGCAAATAAAGCATGCACGGCAAATGGAGCAAGAGAGCACGCACAGCAAATGGGAATTATTCTTTTCTTCTTCATCTTTGCTATCCTTCTATATTCTTCTTTCTTTCCTTCTTTCTTTCTTTCTGTCTTTCCTGTTCTTCTCTCCTTTTTCCTTGCTTAGATGGAGTTTCTAAGTCATCCATTAAGGTCGTCCTAACGACACTATATAAATATCGATGTACAGTAGCAGAAGTTTTCTGGCATAGTGGATGACCTACTGGGCGCGGTGATAATTCCCAGTGGTCACCTAAAAACAACAGTAAAACTCGAGCATGAAGTACACGTTTGCAGAGAGCCAGATGATGAGGGATTGGAATGTTGGCGTACGGAAGAATAAAACATGAAAAGTGAAGAGTCGATTTGCAGTGAGTGTCTAAATTCCCGTCAGCGCTTTCAGCTTCACAACAAACGCGGCAGCCACGGAATCTTTCAACTTCTCTCTTTGCGCTTACCCTCCTTTCACACTTTTGCACACTCTTTCTCTCTCCCCCCTGCGCGACGTCTTGGTCGTCTTACCACTACAGCAAACTACACAATATACTCAACACAACACCCCTACCGACAATATGGCAAAGAAGAAGACGGCCAAAGAGATGAAGAAGATGGCCAAAGAGATGAGAAAGAAGGCCAGAGAGATGAGAAAGATGGCCAGAGAGATGAAGAAGATGGGTGAAGAGGCGAAGCAGATGCCCGAAGAGGCGAAGCAGATGCCTGAAGAGATGAAGCAGATGGCCGAAGAGATGAAGCAGATGAGGCTGAATCAGAGTATCGTGGACCACCGTACCTTAACCTTTCGACCACAAGATCTTATCGACTGGTTGGACCTGCAGCTTGAAGCTCCGACTCGGCTCTTCACCAGCACAGACACAATGATGCTATGGATGGAAGCCATGGAGTCAGGCATTTCCACGCCTAACCTTCAGCGTCGAATGGACGAGGTCATGGAGCTATGGCGACAGCAGGGTGATAACAGAGGACCTATCGACAAGGCTAAGCAAGACCGGGCACTCGCCGGAAATGGTCCTGACTTGGATACACCCATCGTGAACATTTCATGGCAGGAGTTTCTGGCTACCAGACTCAAATTCTCGCCGATCAGCACTCTCACGCTCGAACCTACTGCCGCCACTGAACCTGTCCCTGCTGGTCTCACTACCACCACTACCCATGTCGATACGGAGAGACAGACCATTACCGTCACGGCAGTCGTGTGCAGCACCACGCCCCTTCCTCCGGGCGTCCTCAACCGCCCGATGTAAGACTACTACGCTCGCGTCAGGTGACTCCTTATCTACAACCAGCCTTTATCAGTTACCGACTATCACGCAACCCTTGTCAGATCGTCACTCATCCGGTTCTGGATCTCACGTCGTCTACGATTGGCGCTCGTCAGACCCCAACTCGCACCTGTCCCGTCTTCACATTCGGCGCTGGCTCTACCCTTGTCTACAACTGGCACTTAGCAACCTGCCCCTCCCAATTACTTCTCTTCTGGCAGGAGTAGGTCCCCGAATTACTCAAACGAGCCATCCCAACATACCGACCCCGGTGGGGTCAGACGTCCCATGCCACCAACATCAAATTAGGGGCTCGCAAGAGATTTGCAGCAAGAAGAAGAAAATTAGGCTGTATCATGTAGATGTTAACGACGAGCCGGAGCAACCCGGATGTCAATAGCTTGATTACATTACCAAAGACTAAAACTTCTACATACTTCCCATTCATACTTGCTGTGAATAAGACAAAGGAAAACACAAAATAAACAGGAAATCCACCTCAGCAAAGCCCGTCTCAAGGGATAGCAATCATACGCCCATACAAAGTCTGCATGGTCGTAAGCTCATCCCTTTTACCAATAACGACGAGTCGCGTAGTACAAGCATTGGTTGGAACAACAGCTATGCCACCGACATTAATTAAGGCTTGGTTGGTACCACAGCTGACGACAGCTACGGTGGAAGCCGACTTGGACACACTAGATGCTGTGGTTATAGCTGGCGAGGCGCTCGAGGTCTGGGCCGTGGCTGATGTGGCTACTGGGGTGCTTTGAGCTACAGAGGCGGCGGACGAAGCTTTCGATACGCTTGATGCGCTCGAAGCTACAGGAGCGGCGGATAATGCGCTTGTGGCTAGGGGAGCGGTAGATAATGATGTCGGGCTGCTCGAGGGGACGGAAACCGCGACTGATAATGATGAAGCGCTGGGAACAAGAGACGTAGTGGTTATGCCTGTTGAAGTACTTGCCACAACCAAAGTGGTGGATGAAGCCCTTGATGCGCTCGAAGAAACAGCTATTGGACTGCTCGAAGAAACGAGAGAAGAGGAAGGGACAACAGAGCTGCTTGGACTCACCACCGCAACGGATGTCAATATCGAGCTGCTTGAAGCCACAGGGACGATAACAGACGCCATTAGACTGCTCGAAACCGCAGGGACAGTGGACAAAGCTGATGAACTGCTCAAATTCACCGGTGTAGCGACTGGTGCCGACGAACTGCTTGCACCGACAGGCGCAGTGAAAATTGTTGTAATAATACTCGAAGCGACAGGCGCTGTGGATGAAGCCATAGAGTTGCTTGGAATCGATGGCAGAGCGACTGATGTCGAGAGACTATTCGAAATGCTGGAAGCTGCGGGTGACGATATAGGACTGCTTGGAACAATCGGGCTGGTGGGCGAGGATACTGAAGGAACAGGAGCGGCTGACGATGATAATGAACTGCTTGGAACAATAGGCGCAACAGATATCCCTATCGGATTACTAGACGCCGCCACGATACTCGAGGACGGCAAAAGCGAACTGGATGCCGAAACAACCTGGCTGACTGAAACAGGCTGGGATGGCGTTATCATGGAACTCGTGACTGTGATAGTAGGGGTACTCTGAGGTACAATTGGGGTGGTTGTAGTCACTGTAACCACCATCGCGCTGGACGAGATTGGAGTTGTGGAAGAACCAGCCTGGCTCAATGAGCTAACGACTGCGGTCACGGTGTTTAGAGGTAGACCACTCGAGGATGAGATAATCGAGGGTATAGCACTCGATGCAGAGGTTGAAACAATCTGGCTAGATGCACTGCTCACAGGGGCCTGAGAAGTTGCGGACGATATTGAGGGGTTAGATGCTGGAGTAATGCTCGTAGCACCTATAACCACCGCGATACTCGTCGTGGGCGTGGATAGAATGATGGGTGCGGAGCTGGAAACGCTGCCGACCACGGTTGCCATGCTCGAGGATAATACGACCTGGCTGGTCGGATTGCTGCTGCTTACTTGAACTACTGATATCGCAAGACTGGAGCTGGACAAAGCGCTTTGGATCAACGAACTAGGAGCAGCCACCGTGATGCTAGTGGCAGTCAGCGGTAGAGAAATTGTTGGAGAGCTCGAACCGCTGCTCATTAGAGTTACAGCACTTGTGACTACGCTGCTCAATACCGACGAAGTGGCCTGACTTGGTACACTGCTTGGCTGAACCAGAATGGATGATACGCTTCCAAGACCCGTGGTAAGCGGGATCGCTTGGGTAGTGCTTGCTGTGCTTGACGCGCCTTGAGATGTCGACACAACCACTGTGATACCGGAGCTACCAACCACTGAACCGATAGCGCTAGTAGCGGGATTTGCAGCGCTAGCAGAGACTTGAGTCGAAGCAATTGAGCCCGCCCCAACATCTGCCACATTGCTGCCGCCAGCGGTCTGGATAACGCGTACACTGGTATCACCGACACCGACGTTGACAATATAGCCAGTCGTAGCGGATGTGCTCGCGATGGGAGTGGTAGAAGTAGAGCTTGACAGGACGACGTTTGAGCCGATTGACGACGTGGTACTAGCAATCGATGAAGCAGAATTTGAGCTTGACTGAGCCACACTCGAGCGAATCACAGACGAGATACTGACTTGCGTAGTCGAAGCTTGAGTAATACTGATCGAAGACTCAGAGATGAGACCAGCGGAGAGTGTGCTGGAAGAGGTCTGAGAAATTGACAATACCGGCGTTGCTGTTGGCGCTATCAAGGCACTGGATGCAGAGAGCCCGACGCTTGTCAACTGAGCCAGACTGGAAGATGTAGCAAGAGAGATAGTGCTTGGTGATGCCGGAACCGTATCTCCTGGGCTAATGCTGGGCACATTCACAGACGACGTACTCAGACTGCTGCTGCTACTTGATGCGACTGGAATGATAATCACAGAGCTGCTACTCAATAGGGTAGGCAAATTGACGGCAGACGACGTTGTACCGAGGTTAGGCGGAACACTTGACAGCGACACGCTGATAGGGGAAGAGATTGCAGACTGCGAGGTTATTACAGCGACGCTGGCCGTGGAGGATGATATAACCTCTGCCGTGAGGCTGCTAGAAGCGCTCACCGTGCTCGAGGTAGCTGCGGGTTGGGAAAGAGCGCTCGAGGTCACGGAAAGTGCGACCGACGGGTTTTGTGGACTTGCCGATGACAAGAACGTTTGGCTTGTTCCGCTCGCGGGGATGACACCGACACTGGTACTTCCAACACCGATATTGACCACGTAGCTCGTAGTTACGGAACTAGATGACTGCTCAGGTGCGCTCGAAGAGATGGCTGATGTAGTGGGTTGTATAAAAGATGCCAGAGAGCTCACGTCGGATGAGGTGGGCAGTACGTTGGATGATTTTGACGGCACCAAAGACACTTGAGAGCTAATACTGGACGAGCTAGGCAACACGACGGACGGTATTGGTGATGAAGAGCTTTGGCTGCTCATAGATACCGACACAAATACCGAAGCGGGCTCAGGAGAGATGATGACGCTGGAAGCAGCATCCAGAATCTGAGAGCTCGACGATACGACAGCAGGACTGTCCAGCGAAGGCTTCGAGGTAGATACCGAGGTCGGGAGATTGGCAAATGATGAAATGACTTCGGACAAGGATGTCGATATAGTTGTAGGCACGAAGCTACTTGCAGCAGCATTTTGACTGGTACTGGTCTCAAGCAAGCTGCTTGTAGGCGTAACATAAACCGATCCAGCGTCCAACGTACTAGGGCTCAGTACTGGCAAAGAACTAGAGATTGACTCTAGGACGGTTGAAGACAAGATCGAATTTTTTGATACAATACGAGATGACTCCATTTGAAGGACGCTCGAAGTCACTTCATTGCTAGGTGACAACGTTGTCAGAGAGGCCGCTGTTGAGATAATTCGAGGTCCATCGGAAGTCGGTACCACCAGAGATGTACTGGATTCGCTCTGCGAGACTGTGTTTGGAAGCTCAATTGTGGTCGACAAGCTGGAGGGAACAATCGGTATGATTATCTCGGAAGGCGTCTGTACAGGTGTGACTTCGCCGTTAGATAGACTTAGACTGGACGTGGGGCTAACCAGGGAGACTGTAGATTCGGTCACAGATAGAGAAGAAGTCAAACCAGTAGACAGAGTCGTGGAAGTGAGATCCAGAAGTGTTTGGCTTGTAAGCGGCTCAGAAGAGACGGCGGGTGTATTGATCTCCAGAACCGAACTTAACGTAGTGGGAGGTGTACCAATCACCGATGCATCGCTTAAGATGAGAGTAGAAGACGAAATGGCAATGTCAGAAGAAATGGATCCTACCACACTTGATAGAGTCTCCGAAGGTATAGTGACGGAAGACAACGGGGAGAGTTCATTTGTTGTAGCCGTAGAGGACATCGGACCGGCGGGCAGGCTCGTGATAGTGAGGTCCAGAAGTGTTTGACTTGTCAAAGACTCGGAGGATACGGCGAATGTGTTGGAGGAAGATAAAGTTTCTACACTCGATAGACTCTCCAGAATTGCCGTGGTAGGAGACAATGTGGATGTATTGATCTCCGAAACCGAGCTGGCAGCTGTCGGAGTTGTATCAACGATGGACGTATCGGCCAAAATGTATGTGGGGGACGAGGTGATAAAGTCAGAAGAAGGTATGACTTCTGCGCTCGATGAAGTCTCCAGGGATATAGTAGGAGAAGACAATGTAGGTGAGTCGGTGGGTAAATCGATCGCTGGATCTGCCGGGGCCCTGGAGATGGCTGGTGTTGATATGGCGTTACTGAAACTGCTTGGAATGACATCGATTGTTGATGCATCGGTCAGAACGCTTGTAGGAGATGGAACGGTAATAGCAGGAAGCGTTTCGATCATCGACGCATCGGTAAAGCCAGAAGTAGGAGACGGGATGACATCGTCAGAGGAAGATACGCCTTCCACACTCGATGGAGTCTCCAAAGGTGTGGTAGCAGAAGAAAGCGTAGGTGAATCTGTGGATAGCGCTACTGAATCCAACGAGGTCTCGATATTAGCCGAAGTCGATATGGTGTTGCTAATACTGCTTGGAAGAACATTCATTGCCGATGAATCAGCGATGATGGGTGTAGGAGACGAGATGATAATCTCAGAGGAAAACGATACTTCCATGCTGGATACAACCTCCGAAGACGTGGTTACAGGGTATAAGGTAGGTTGATCAGTAGGCAGACCGACCCCTGACTCCACTGAGGTCTCGAGACTAGCCGAAGATGATATAACGTTGCCGAGACTACCTTCCGCACTGGATGGTGTATCGGTCGAAGTAGGAACCGAAGACTCTGGAAGCGTAATTGATGCTGATGTCGCCACACTCTCTGGAGGGGTTTCAAGGGGGGTGTTGATCTCTACCGAAGCAGTCTCAAAAGCGGAAGTCGAGAGAAGAGAAGTCAAAATAACGTTTGGAACGTCCTCTTCGCTCGAACTCGATGATGAGGCCACGGCAAAATCTGAAGACGAGGCGTAGCCAAGTCCGATACTCACAGGAGACGTCACTGTCCGCTCTGCTGATGTCAGGGATGAGAGCAACTCAGACTCTGCAGAGGCTGTAGACAAAGGACTTGCGGAAGTTGTTGACTGATCTCCGCTGATTATTTCAGAGACGCTGGTTGAAACAGCAATGTCGATACCGAAACTCGAGCTGAGGGTAGAAGCAGGCAGATCAGAAGTTACAAGAACGGGAGATACTGTTTCCACTGGAGAAATGACGGTTTGCGAGATTTCGCCTTGGCTCAGCGAAGCAATTTCAGTGACAGACATGCTGAGCTCAGTACTGCTAACCGTCGCTTCGAAGGACTCTGATGATGTGATCATCGAAGATAGCAGCTCAGGGTCAAGAACAGATGTAACGCTGCTCGGCGAAGGAAGCGCATCCATGACAGAACTCGTCTCAGCGCCGTAGTCAGACGAAGTAAGTGCAACGGATAGAGTTTCCGAGTTGGTGATTACCTCTGACAGGTCAGTGGACTGTGTCAGAATGCTGGTTGGAGTAGCTAAGTCCGAGGTCTCCGTCTGAGCGTCCGGGGTAGGAGTGATAGATGCCGAAGTAGATATTCCTGCAAGACTGCTAGAAGGAACTGGCTCGGTCGTCTGTGTCAGGATATCAGTGGAAGTGACCAAGTCTGATCCGATGGGCACAGTGCTGGTGCTTGCGTTATCAAGATCGATAACAGAACTGCTCGTCTCAGGCAGATTGGGCACGTTCGTCTCCGAGGAAAGAAGTTGAGACACCACGCTCGAGAGGATATCAGTTGCCGAGGAAAGGGTCGGAGATTCGGTCAAGATCTGGGAGACTGCAGTCTGTGTATCTGATACAGACGGGATGGATGGCAAAAGATCAGACGTCTCGATAAGAGTGTTGCTCGGTAAAACCTCAGACTCAACTGCGGAGCTTTCAATCACGACCGAGCTCAAGGAGGAACTATCCTGAGTTGCGGAGCTGGAACCAAGATCACCAAGTCCAGTCTCAAGAGATTCTGGCGATACAGATGCTGATATGATTGGATCAAGGATAGTGCTCGATGGTAGATCGGTGATAACAGGAATAAATCCAGTGATGGAGTCTGAGGATTGTCCGGTGGCAGAGGGGATTGCCAGGATGTTAGTTGTGAAGTCAGAATTCGTGTCAGACGAAACGGAAGTCTCAGACTCGAGATCCGAGCTAAACGTGATGGATGGTAGCTCTGTAACCTGAAAAGTGCTGGAAGTCAAGGGCTCTGGCTCGAGAATTGAGCTGTCAATCACACTTGAGGTCAAAGACGAAGCTTCTTGAATAGCGGATATACTTTCGAGAGAGCTGGTGGCAGGTATCTCGGACGCTTCTGTCACTGAAGAAAGAACATCATCACTCGTGATAGATGGCAAATCGCTCGTGGGATCTGGTACGGATGTAGCACCGAGCGTAGGTTCGGCATTTGTGATGGAAGGCGTGAAGATGGCCGATAATTCGTCTGAGCTGATCGTGGTAGATGACAACCCGGTAGTCTCCTCAAGAATGCTGGAAACCGTGGTCTCAGACTCGCTGGCCGAAGTGTCAACCACAGTTTGAATCAGAGATGAAGTATCCGGGAAGGCGAAGCTTGTGGCGGACAATCCTAGCGCTGTCGTCACTGAAGAAAAACTATCATCACCTGTGATAGATGGCAGACTGCTTGTCGGGGTCAACGTCGGTGTAGTCTCGAGTGTTTGTTCGGCGCTTGTGATAAGAGGAGTGGAATTGACCGATAAGTCATCCGAGCTAATTATGGTAGACGGCAGCCCAACCGTCTCCTCAAGAGTGCTGGAGGTTACGGCGTTCGTCTCGATAGTCGAGATGTCAACCGCAGTCGGTATCAATGATGAAGCGTCCTGAGCGACGGAGCTCGTGACGAGAACTTCTGGTGCTGTTGTCGCTGAAAAGACAACATCAGTGCTCGTGATAGATTGCAAATCGCTCGTCGGGGCTAATGTGGGTATGACATCGAGAGTACCCTCAATACTTGTATCCGAAGGTGTAGTAATATGTGACGGGTCGTATAAGCTGACCGTGATAGAGGGCAATACGGTAGTCTCTTCCACAATACTAGTGGGTGTGGTCGTGATGTCAACCAGGGTCGGACTTTCGGTCAGAGCGCCCTCGACTGAGCTGATGGAGGCGATCTCTGGTTCCGATGTGACTGATGGGAGGATATTCTCGCTCGTGATTGATGGCAAATCGCTAGTCAGAACTGACATGGATGTAGTATCGACGGTGATGTCAGTGCTTGTAGCGATAGGACTAAATTCCGAAAGGTCAGTCAAACTGGATGTGATAGACGACAGTTCGCTCTCGATAGTGGTAGTCGGCAGAGGGTCGAGTTCAATAGCAGAGCTCTCATCCGAAGATGTAATGATCGACGAAGTATCCTGTGTGGGGGGGCTGGCGTCCAGAACGCTTGTCTCGGGGACCACCGTCACTGGTGTGACGGAGCTCAAGAGTTCAACGCTGACGCTTGACGGAATCTCCGTGACCGAAGGCAACATTGAGGTTGTGTCGGGAGTTATTTGGATGTCCGTCGTAGATGACACAGAAGCTTGGGATTGAATATCGCTGCTTGCCATGATATCTGGGACATCAGTAGGTTGCTCCAAAGGCAGTGTGATGACAGAAGGTCCATTTTCAAGTACAGAGCTGCTGACCGAAAGTTGAGCAGAATTTGTCGGGGTTACAGGTGTAAAGGATTCGGTCAGGACGGCAGGTGCAGAAACTTCGGGCTCCGAGTCAGAGGTGAAAGAGGTGATGAATGTGGTGGGACCACCAAGAATGTCGCGCGTCGAGGTTCCAATGCTCGTGGGATCATCGGAAGCAGTATCGGTGGGCAGAATTGGGACATCGTTGGAAGTGACGACGCTGTTGTAATCTAGTGCCGAGCTGATGACTTCAACTTGGGAAGCAGCTACCTCGCTCGGAGAGATCAAAGCTTCTGTGGTGATTGTCGGCGAAGATCCATCAGACAAAACAAGAGAAGTCGCAGTGGGCTGGACTTCACCATCATCTGTAGAGGAAGGAATGATTGTCCCAAAGCTAGAAGCTCCAAATGAAGAAGTCGTTAGGCTTGGCAAATCGAGTATGAAAGTCGTGCCTTCCAAGACCGTGATGCTGCTTGAAAAGTCATCTACTGCCGGCATGCTTGAAACAGTTACATCCATCGTGATTGGAGACAAAATAACATCACTCGGGACTGCGGTACTGGAAACAATCGTATCTATCTCTGTAATGTCCACGCTGGTAGAGACTATTGAAGTTGGTTGATCATCATCTGTCAGCGTTGGTGTCGGCGACAAAGTTGCCGAAGCTACTTCTCCCGAGATTGAGGTAATAATGGCCGGGTCAAGATTAGCGGTATAGGAGCCTTCCAGAATGTCAGTCGTGCTCCCAATAACCTCTGTGAGGTTGTCTTCGGCAATAGATGAGGTAATGGTATTCGGCAAAGCAACCTCTGTCGACGTAGTCAATGCATCAAGGGTTGTGATTGAAGCGATAGTATTTGGCCCAGCCGGGCCAAGTTGTGATGAAGGCGCAGATAAGGACTCTGGGAAGCTGGAAGGCGCAGACAGATCAATACTGGCAGCTGAGGTGGAAATACTCTCAGCGCTATCAGTAACCAACACCGAAGATGGACTCAAGACGCTGGTTATATCATCGGAGCCTGTACCAACACCCAAGTTGATCGATACGCTGGCTGTAGGAATGACATCCGTGACGATATCCGATAATGTAAGAGACTGAGGAAGCACATAGAGTGAACTATCACTAGCCAGCGTCGCCGTCACCCCAGGAACATTCACATCGCTCAAGATGGTCGACTCGGAAGCTTCCAGTGTGGTCGCCAATGTGCTCGCGTCTGGTGTCGAAAGTGTAGGAGTAATATCAGCACCAGCAGAATTTGACAAAGACGGCTTTGGCTCGAGGATCTCTGAAACTGTAGGCAGTGTGTCCTCCGTGATAGAAGATGACGCGGTCAGTCCTGGTATCTGAATCAACGACTCGGCGAGTGACTGGATCGACGTGATTTGTGCATCATCGGACATCGTGCTGGTCAGAACCTCATCCGGTGTCGAAATTGTTGGCACGAGTTCGCTCGAGACAGCTTCTGCGGAGGTAGGAACTGGAGGCAAATCCGTGCTAAGGGAAGTAATTATGGCAGTGCTTTCTGCATCTGAAGCGCTCATTGATAGGTCCAAAGACGAAGAAGCGCTCATCAATGCATCCACAGATGGAAAAGGCATATTTGAGGTTGAGAGTGGAAGCTCATCGCCAGTTGTAATGGTCGGATCAACGATCCACGTGAATGTTGACGTATCGTCGCCAAAAATGGCTGATAAGCTTTCAATCACTTCTGAGAAAGTGCTAGTTGTTGGCATCTGGATTGTAGCACTTTCCAAGATATTAGTCTCGCTTTCTAGAATCGTTAGACTTGCTGCAATCTCGACCACAGAAGTAGAGGATATTTCGACTATGGGAGTGGCAGATGTTAGATCGTCCGAGATGGAGTTCACATAACTTTTCAGTGGCTGAGGTATAGCAGTCTCGGTTACACCACCAAACTCAGACGTTCCTGAAGAAGTTGCAACAATCGTAATCTCCACATCAGTGCTTTCAGCACTTGTTGTGAAATCTGGGCTTATGGTGACTTCAACCGCAGTAGGCGAAGGGGAAATAATCATGGACGACGGAGCTGTATTGTCACCAGACAAGATAGTGTTGTCAGTGGAAGACGATAAGAGCACTGACGAGAGCGATGATATGGGCATCTCAAGACTAACGCCAGTTACAGTAGCACCCACATTGATTCCGGCAGATATAATGTCAGTTTGATCAATTGTGGAGCCTGTTTCGACTGGAATACCCGCAGAAATATCAAGCGGAGACGGTTCAGCTGTAGCAACCGGAATATCAATGCTTGCGGTAGTCTGAGGAGATGAAACCATCAGGGAATCACTGGTCGGCGAAGGTACAATATCGGAGATGGACAAAGGTACGTCAGAAATAGTCGATGAGAGATAGTCGGGGGTGGCGAAATCAGATGCAGTGAGTGGAACAGAAGAGACCGGAAGAGTCTCGGGTGCTGTTCCTGGCGAGATGCTGCTCGGGTCCAAAGCTTCGCTACTTGGACTCGAGACGCTTAGGTCTGTGGACGTGGTGATAGACACCGTTTCTATCACATCAGTCGTGGGAGGAGGTGAATCAACGCTTCCATCACCCGAGACCGTGCTTTGAGGAGTTGGAGTGATCTGGACCGAGCTCTCAATCGTATCTGTAGGCTCCGTCTCAGGGGTTGACATAAACTCTGAACTCAAGGTGTCGCTGACAGAGAAAGTGATGCTTGGAATTCCGGTCGCGGCAACTGGCGTTGGACTCAAGTCCGATGCGAACAAAGTTGTAGATTCTGTGCTGTAAGTGGCAACATCTGGAGTGGGCTCATCTTGAGCCGGAGTAGATTCCAGCGTCCCATACGTAGGCTGGGATCCGTCGACAACTTCTGTCTCAACCGCTGAAGATGTGCTACTGGCAGGTAACACATCCTCATTTGAAGACGACGTCAAAGTTGTAGGCGTGGTCTCTTGAGGGATCGAGGAAAATATAGTCATCGTCGCCATATCAGAGCTGCTGGCACTCGGGATGGTGTCAGGATCGGAATCGACAATTGACGTCGTTTGACCTTGAGTTGGCTCAGTGTTGTCAGAGACATCTGAATCGCTAGGGGTCGATTGCGTGTCTGAAGTCACACTGGCAATGTTTGAGATTGCGCTCGACATCGAGACAGCCTGCTCTGTGGTTGAAGCATCGTTGGCTTCGCTAATTGAGCTGACAGTGCTAGGTACCTCGGCCTCTGATATTGGTGTTGGCGATGGGTCGCTTTCTTCGACGTCAGTCTGACTGGAAGAGCTTGTAGCATCAGTGGCAAACGCAGGCTCTTGTACAGTGCTGCTACTAATCATGGTCGTTGGTAACGTCTTATCCGTACCACTGGTCGCATCTGCATTCTGTGGACTCGAATCAATGCTAGGCTCTTGGACTGGAGCTTGGCTGGGCTGAATAACATTGGACTCAGTTCCACTAGACTGAGTGTTGCTGCTGAGTAACGATGGGCTCGAGAATTGGTCAATGCTACTGGTCAGTGTAGCAATTGGCGATGCCGGATTGATATTCAGAGGTAAAGTGCTAGTAAGTCCAGGAAGAGCCGATGTTGGTTCACCCTGGGAAAGAGGAACGCTAGTCACTTGTACGGTAGGGGAATCTAGATTGGTGGTGGGTAGAAGCGACGAGATGGAGATATCGTCGCTCAGTAGAGGAGTTTCGGAGCTCGAAGTCGCAACAGGCTCGAGTTGAGTGGTCAGAGTTTCTACAGAATCTATACCTGTTGACGACTCCAGGAGACTCACTGGCGGTATACCAGTGGGAAGCGGTATCGTTGCATCAGTCGTAGCAATAGAAGTACTAATCGTCAAACCATCGTGTGCTGACCTAGTTTCTACAGAACTTGACGCCTCAGCTATTTCAGATTCAGAAACCAAAGCGATGCTAGAGATCGATGAGAGGCTGACGACAGTATTCGATTGATAACTGAAAGAGGCTTGTGTAGTCTGACCAATCGATACGGAGGTATCGGCCGTTGTGCTTGCCATTGTAAGATACTCGGTACTCGAAGTCGAGCCTGAAGAAATGCTTGAGCTCTGCGCATCTACGACCGTAGATGGTGATGTGAGACTCGTCGTGATCTCGCTGGAGTTGACATCGCTTGATGAAGAATCCACCGATACCAGAGATGTGCGTGGAGTGCTTGCAGCGGCTTCAGGGTCCGAGATGACATTTGGTGTTGATGTGAGACCTTGCGCGTCAGTGGGGCTCGCCGCAGAGATCGAGCTCTCAATCGAAAAGAGAGTGTCTGCCAAGGAACTCGACGAAGCGCGCAGAGTGAGATGCGTCGGTACGCTGGAAGCAGAGACCTGTGGAGAAGGGTCCACCACGACTATAGTCTTGACAGCTGAGCTTACAATCTGTGAGATTATTGAAGAATCCGAAGACAGACTCCTCGACTCAGATAGAGCAGCAATCGATGAGGTACTGGCGGTGGAGCTCAAAGGCCCCGAGGAACTTAGTGGCCCTGATGCAATAGCGGGCAGGCTGGTTGACTGTGATGGATCCGATGTTTTCGAACCATCTGAGATATGACCTGCGCTAATAGTCGTGACTGGGCTGGAACTTGATACAGTATCTTTGTTGGACACTGCCAAGCTAGGAGACTGTACGCCAGTGGCACCCGCTCCAATCACGCGGGTAGGGGACACATGAATAGGATTTTCGGACTGAGGCGCTGCAGAAGTCAGAGTGGTTATCGGGGACTTGTTTGATGAACTGCGAGAAGCAGGCAGCTGACCGCGGATAGCTGAAGTCTCGACGGTTGATGAGAAGTCCAGCGGTGGTGAAGTCGTGGCTTGAGATGTAGTAAAGGTGTAATCAGAGCTGCCAAACACTGATTCTTTTGTGGTGATTGTGGATGCTACCGACTGAGCTTGAGAAGACACCGAAGCCAGATTCGTCGTATGAGGCGAGTCCAAAGAGATGTTTGGTATCGACGACGTGCTCAGCTTCGACGGGAGCTGTCCGCGTGAAGGGTTGTGATTGGACCGGACTGTTGTGGCATCCCCGACAATGAAGGACGACGAACTGGACAATCGTGTCGTGGCTGACTGGGCCCGACTTGAGATTGAACTCAGTATCTCTGTAGACGAGGAAACATCACTTGCGATGGACGATGCTAATCCCTGCACAGCAGAAGCATCAGTCACCGATGACAAGATTCCGGAAGAACTCTCGGGAGGACAAGATAACATGCCTCGGCATCTCCGCGATGCTGTGATTTTCACAGGAGTTGGCAAAGAACTCGAAGAAATGACTGAGACTGGCAAGATCCTTGAAAGGCTTTGAGTAGATGAGCTGTGTAGTGCAGAACCACGTACGACGGTCGGAGATTTGGTCGTGGAATAGGAAGACAGCCGCGCTGAAGAAACAGTCGCACTTGACAGACTGGGTGCATTTCCTTTTGTTGAGACCTGGGTTGTGCTAGGAGAGCTCTGCTTGATCGAATTTACTCCAGAGGTTGTTCGGCTCGAAGTCTGTGAAGCCTTCGGGGACGAGCTTGAAGAACGGTCTGTGGTACTTGACAATCTTCTGGAAGAGCTGGAAATTGCTTTGGAGGAGCTGGATATCCTTTTCGTAGAGCTAGAGGATTTGCTTGTAGAGCTGGAAGTCTTCTTTGTGGAAGTAAATGCTCTTTGACTGGATTCAGAAACTCTCGTCGACGAGCTGACGACTTTCTTGGTAGGACTGGGGACATTTTTGCCCGCAGTTAGAGCAATCTTCGTAGCGACTGACGGTTTCATGCTAGAGCTCGACGCTTTCTTGCCAGAACTAGAGAGTTTGTTCGTAACACTAGAAGTCTTCCGTATGGAGCTAGATGATATCCTAGTCGCACTTGATGGCTTTTTGGAGGGACTCGAGAGCACTTTTGTAGACGTGGACGCTCGGTTCATAGAACTTGAAGTACTACTCGTAAATCTACTTGACTTAGAGCTAGTGGACTCCCTCTTCGAGCTCGAAGACGCCGGACTCGTGAGTTTTGAACCACGGATTGACTTCGTGAGTTGCGACGAGCTCGAAACTTTGCTTGATGGCTTAACACTTTGCACTGAGGGTACCGTTTGTTTTGAGCTTGAGACACCCTTACTTGGGGTAGGCCCTTTCGTTGATGTTGTCGGCTCTTGGGAAGTCGTCTTCCTGATTGTCCAGATCGGGGATCCTAGCGTCACAGAAGTCTTCTTGCTTGAGGCGACCTTCTTTGTCGACGTCTTGACTATCCGGCCACTGCTCGTCACTCGTGCGGTACTGCCCCTTTTTGACGAGCTCCTGCTGGACGACTTCTGCGTCAGACGTGACGAAGTAGACAATGCGCGACGTGGGAACATGATTCTTCTTGAGGTAGAAGATCCAGATGGCGATGATTGATCTTCCAAAAGAGAATCCCCGGCAGTGTGTTCGACATCAGATTCCAGAAGCCAGTCATCATCATTGTTGTGCGTTTCATCTTGGCTGTGGTAATTTTTGGAGCGAAATGGTACCGGGATGTCGACAATTGGAACGAACGTTTTGAGAACCTCGAATAGAGAATCTTTCCTAGCTCCTGACACTTCAACATCTGAGTGTTTTCGAAGAGATGATGGGGCATGGTCGCTGGTCGACTGGACGGGTGCATCCTGAGCAACAACACCAGTTAAAGACGTCAGGATAAGACCACCTGAAAGGGCTACACCGGAGAAGCGCATAGCGAGTGTACACAGCCGCTATGATATTAAGAGATTAGAAATTAAAGTGTCAGTGAAAAGCGGGTTGTAGCGATGAGTTGTCAAGAACAAGAGAACAACGCGACCAGTCGCGCAGAAGTACTACGCTCAATCAAAAAGAATCCGGAGGCAACTAAAAGGCAAGTCTTGCATTCGCATCCCACTCCAGATACACTTTGTAGGAGGCGATCTGCAAGTTTTGAAACACTTCAACGGTATCATCAATAAGGGATAGTATGGCTGGTTGCTTTTGAATGAAAGCGTAGCTGATACTGGTCTACATAGCAACAGATACACACCTCACCAAGTCAGCGGGGCGGACGAGATACCAAAGCAACGGCGGAAGGATCCTTGGGCGTCGTGGACCAGAGACACTTCAATAATCCTTCCCGTCTGAATGTTATATCACGACGACATCGATTCTTTTCCGGACTCGTCTCGACCAGAAGCCTGATGCATGTTCTGGAACAGGATGTGATTGTGACCCTCAGCAGCAATTGACGAGTGAAAAGACGATCCGAGTATGTCCGCTATACGAGCGGTATAGATGATTGAGGCTCCTAACCGAAACGTTGACCTAACAGAGCATGTAGTTAACGGTGAAGTCAAAGACGATTGATCTGTCTATGTGTGATGACGCCGTTGTTCGGGCAGCCCGATACCTTGGAAGGCGGGCTTGCTCCTTTTTGAGTGTGCTGCATGTTTGCTTCTCTCATTTTAGGTAATTGTTAGGGTGTCCTAGAGTATGCTGTATGGTATTATCAAGCTCCCGACTTTCTTTAAACCTGATGGATCTGGGACAAGTCTGTAATCAGTGGGTCTTTTCGTATCGGGTATTCTGTGGGCGGCTTTCGCGAGGGCCGGACGACGTTACTCATGCTCAGGCTGATTATGTGCGTAGCTGCCCATAGAACAATATATATGGAGGAGCCTTCGACTGGAAGATAGGCGTCGATAGAGACCCTGCATGACCGATCTGATCTCTAGAATACTTATACAAGCCGACGACTTCCGATCTTGCGAGACTCTTGTAGCGTCTGAGTCGTTCGTGTATATTAAACATGGGCAGTTGAGCAAAGGGTTCTCGGCGAGCTGAGCCTAAGATCTGGGAGCGCGGATGAGCGTTGACAGCCCACCGGCTGGTATGCAGGAAGGACATGGATAATAAAAACGTTTTGCATTAGTGAGATTCAGGTTAGCAAAGTCGCAGCTGCTCGGATGTCCAGATAGGCGTGTGACGCCATGTCTCGAAACAAATAGATATGAGTATATACGGTGTGACGACCGCTAACAGTTCTGTCTGGCGATATTGTGACTTCTAGACATGTCAAAAGTGTCACAAATGTCAAGATGGAGGGGATGAGATTGTCGCGACGTGTTCCGGCAGATGTCAAAAAGCCTTGGCCCGCGGGAGTCGGAAGTCGGCAGTAAACCTAATCAGGCAGGAACAAACATCAACAGACAGCAACCCCAGTCCCTGATCAAAGTCAGAGCAAGGACCCTTTCTTGCGTTTTAACAAACAAACACTTCCTTCATTCTATCCCCCCCCCCTTTCCTTCTACAGGCGACACTAAGGCAATGGCCGCTTGTCAAATCTTGCTGGGGCTCGGCCGCTGCTGCTAGGCTCACAGAAAACCCCCAAGCCATAATCACCAGGGACAACACATTGCGCCTACTGGTCAAAGTGTTTGAGCAGGACCACAAACGATCTTGCTTGTCGCACGTCCACCGGCTCAACTCGGACCTCTGTCGCTCATCAACTTAGCGACACTATCGCAATCTCTATTGGCCACCTTCTCTCTTGATATACTGATTTCCTGATTCGACGAGTCATGTCAGCTTCCACGCCCTCACTAGAGGCCAAGCTGGTCGTACTCGGTTCTCAAAACGTGGGCAAGACTTCGCTGGTCCACCGTTTCGTCCATCAGACCTTCCTCCCTCCCAGCACTCCTTCGACCGTTGGCGCTTCTTTCCTAACCACACGCGTCCACGATCCCGAAACCGACACAGACATACGCCTCCAGATCTGGGATACCGCCGGTCAAGAACGCTTCCGCAGCATCAGCAAACTATACTATCGCGGTGCACATGCCGCTGTTCTTTGTTATGATATCACGAGCAAGAAGAGTTTCGAGGAGATGGGCGTGTGGCTGAGAGAGCTGAGGGACAAGGCTGGCTGGGGTGATACTGAGGACTTGATCCTGCATGTCGTGGGCACCAAGAGCGATGTCGTTGCAATGGACCCGTCCAAACGAGAGGTGCCCTTCGAGCGCTGCATCGGTTACGTCGCAGAGCAGCTCTATCCAGATCAAGTTATGCCTGGCAGTGTTCGCCCATCAAGCGCCATGCACAGTTCACCTCCTAGCAACAACAACCTTGCAGCCATGGCTTCACCCAACAGCAACCGCAGCAGTGGCTTCTGGGGTCAAGAACATATCTGGGACTGCTGCCACGAGATCAGCGCAAAAGACGGCGAGGGCATAGAAGAAATGTTCCGCGTCATCACCCGCAAGCTCGTCGACCAGCATCAACGCAGGCTGGACCAACAGCGCACTATAGAAGCCACCATGGGACGCACTCCCTTTACTGAAGGCGGTCCCAGCTACTTTGATCTTCCAAATGGTGGTACAGGCAGCTTCCGCGTTGGACATGGTGACAAGAGACGCAGCTGGCTAGGCTTTCCCAACACACCTGGTGCAGTCAGCTATGCATCTGAGGCTGGTGAGAGCGAGGACAACACCAACGTCAGAAAGGGACGCTGCTGTTGAACACCTTTAAACTCTCCTTCTTAAACACAACTCTTCACACCACATCAACCTTTATTACCATGACCTTCTGATTCTAGAGTCTGGAACCCCTCCCTTCTCCAAACTTTCCGGACCGATATTTTACTCCCTCATTGCATGTTCTTCTGGCATGGCATTTCCTTTCTGATATGGGTTCTTATGCATGCACGGCGTTTTACGGATTCAACATTGTACAATATGGCGAGCAAATGGTTTTAGCATTTCTGTTTTCTCCATCATGACTTTGTTTCTTCTTGGGGCAGAGCGAGCATCGGACAGCGGCTTTTATTGTTATTAATCCTTCGTCTGTTTGTTCCTTATGCGATGCACACGAACTACTATTTCTATGATTGAAATGGCAATGCAGACTTTTCGTACCCAGCAATTTATGGTTGGACGTGATGATCATGATCTGGGGGGGCATGGATATTGTGATCACTGGTAGCTGATTGTTCAGCGACTGTTCGTCGTGAATGTAGAACAATCGGCATCTGTTTGAAATAGCCAAGAATCAGTCTCACGAGGATGATGACATGAGCTCGATAATTCGAGCACCGATCAAAAAGTTCAGCTATCATAGCAGCAATGCAGATGTTGACTTTCCCGATCAGGGATTCTTGGAAGCAGCGCTTGACGGGTGTACTTGTATATCACGAAGCGCAAGAGAAGGTGTTGCAAATGACCAGAAGATTCAAGACCCGAGCATCAAGGGTATCATTTTGTGTGAAAGTGACAGTGCTTCGAGTTGTTCTTTGTTTAGCTGCTAGCCTTTTCTTGAATGGCTTTTGCAAGCTACGCTCTTCTTCTTCCGTGATGTTCATCCATCAGCTTTTTGTGGTAGTTCGACCAGTTTGTCCAATTCCCCCCTTCTTCGAAAAGGATCGCCCAGAACTCCATGCTTTGAAAATATGCCCGATAACGCCGGATTGTTGTATGCAAATAGAGGTATGGTTTGTAAGAGAGAGTTCTAGACGCGTTGTCTGATGATGTCGCGCTCGTTGGGGTTGTAACTGACGGAGTTTGTTAGTGAGATAGCGATGAAAGAAGGCCAGAATGTCGCATACCGGAGCAGCTTCTCAATCAGATCGACGTGGGTCATGAGCATACGACGGCAGCAGTAGCGTGTCAGGCCGAGCTTGTCCATGGCGTCACTGTCGCGGTTTGTCAGAATACTCTATAGCTGGTCGCGTGAGAGTCGCAAACTCACCCGTCGGGCATGCCTTCGTCCAGCAGAGCCATGTAGCGCTCCCAGAGGTCGGCGACAACCTTGAAGTCAAGTCAGCGCATTGCAAGAGGTGCCGTGCGAGAAGATCCACTGACCTTGCCGCAGGAGAAACAGCGGATAGGAATGATCATCTTGTGTGAGTGGTATGAGAATGCGCTTGTGTGGATTGCGTAAAAGGAGCGACTTGTTGCGATGATCGAGGGCGACGACAGTGACGGTTTGCGACTCGAAGGCATCGCAAAAAGTAACGCCAAGCAATTTCTCCGCGCTTCAAAGATTTCTGGAGGCCCGCCGCTCATTCCGTTTGTAGAGTTCAGTCAACTTTTTTTCTTGAATCTCGAGGAAAGAGCGATACACTTGTTTCAGCCATGTCCGATACACAATTGAAGAGAAAGCGCTCGCAGCGTGACGCGGCTGCTTTGCCAAAGCGCCAGAAGAGCGACCATCTGCATCAGGAAACAACCACCACTCCCAAGCCCGTCAAGACGCAAACACCAAAGTCTACACCAAAGACTCAGATTCTCGACTCTGTCAGCACGCCGAGCGTCATCCTCCCGCAAACCGCTGGCTCTACCGACAACAATGCGCTACAGGTAGCCACTGCATCAGCAACAGGAAAAAAGTCAAGGCGAGGTCGTGATGCCTCGAGAAGAAAGGGCGCCGATCGCGTTGCTGTCGACCAGGGCCAGGTTGTCGACAAGCCACAAGCAAGAATTGACGGCAAGTCACCGTGGACTCTGTCAAGGCCTCTGGGTGGAAGGTTTGTCCTGCATGACCCCATCTTTGCTCAGGACGAGAGGTATCTAGACTTTGCCCCAGCTTTTACAACATCCTCTAACAAATCACAGCTGCATCTTTGCATCGAATGGCCGAGAAATCGAGGTCCTGTCAATTGCCACGTCGCTGGTCGAGAGAAAACTGCCTGGTCCTGACCGCTCAGCCACTGCTTTCGCCGTCTCAATCGCCGATGACGAGGAACTATACATTGCTTCATCCACAGGTCGTGTTCAGCGCTGGAACTGGATTACTGGCGCTCCCGTAGACGACGAAATCAAGTTCGAGGGTTCCGTCTCAGCTCTGCTTGTCACACAGTCAGAGGATGCTTCACAAGACGCTTTGTACGCCATCTGCCACAAAGACGACGACTGGAACATTGTCACTGGAGGACGCACCATCTACACTTCCAAGGACTCTTTGAGCCATCTCCGCGTCCAAGGCCAATTCATCGTTGCCGCTACCTCGACGAAATTGGTGGTTGGCAAGCGCATTGCTTCCGAAACCTCATCTCGCTACGACTTTGTCGAAATCACCGTGTCCGCCGGCGTGACCAGTCTCGAGTGCAGAGTCGAGTCCAGCGAGTCAAAGAAAAAGGCAAGGACGGAAAACCTTTCGGTTGCCGTAGGAAATGTGTCTGGTGAAATCTTCCTCTACGAAAATGTCTACCCCTCGGACAAATCTGCCGAATCCTTGACTCCTCGTACTCTCCATTGGCACCGCGAG